>JASAMY010002118.1:0-30494 GCA_030248085.1 Paralinhomoeus sp. GSCO2_6 | reverse complement strand
TTTTTTTGGTGGGCGCGAGCACCGAAGAGCGGCGTTTCGTTTTCATGGCGAGCGGCGGCGTCGCGAAGTGCGGCCTCATATCCTTCCGCAGCTAGCTTCTTGCGGTTCTGCTTGAGCTTGCGGCTGCTCGGCTGCGGCTTCTTCGCCGGCTTGTGCGGAGCGGTGACCGGTGTTGAATGGTCCGCTGCTGAGCTGCCGCCCGTTCATCTTTTCTGTCTCCGGCACGCTCACGTCCCTCTGCTCCACCTTCTCGTAGAGCTGAACCGGCGAGATGGGTTAGAGCAGGCCGCTTTCTCTACAGTCGGCCGCCCAAGACGCCAAGCGTTGAAGTCACCAGTCAGCACCAGCGCAGTGGACAAGCTGCCAAGACTGCCGCCTTTGCCAATCTGTATGTGCGCTGTGGCTTGCCGTGCACGCAAGCACGAATACAATGCAGATTCCTGTACAATGTGCAGCTCCAGCTCGCTTGTTGCAGGGTACGTGAGGTTGGGTTCGAATATCTTGAGCACCTGGCATACTGAGTATCGGGGTATGTTGAATGACTCGGCAAGACATCAGCCTAAGCCTAAGCTTAAGTCTAATTATGGGCTATCCCTATCATAAAAATTTGCTTACAAAGTAACGTTGAGATAGCAAAGGAAACGGCCACGGCGTGTTGGTAGGAGACGGTGCGCCCTTGACAGCACTGTTCGCTCCCGGCTCCTCTTTTTATACATTATCTATTTTTCCCACACACCCTTGCCACCCCCGATCAGATATGCCCAACAATCCGGGAATATACAGTTGGGGGGGGGGGGCGGGGTGGGGCGGGAGGGGCGTTGCGGAAAATTAATATTACCAATGTATAAACGCGGAGAGCAGGGTATGCGATGTTGGGAAGATCTAAAAAGCCGCACCGGCCGCCACCAACAGCCCGTGCCCGTTTTTTTGTCATGACTTGAGCATTTTCCATTTGTGTTTCAATTAAAGAAGGCACGCATAGGCTTAGGCTTTGCCTAGGCTTAGGCTTTGATTAGGGTTCTGCTCAGGTTTAGGCTTAGGCTTTGGGTAAGATGGCTATATACCTAAACGGCTATATACCTAAACGGGTAAGATGAGAAAAAGGGTTGAAGAAGGGAAAGAAGGTTGTGTAAGCGCGACCGAAGCAAGCCTAACCTAAGCAACAAGACATAGGCCTAAGCACAGGCCATGTCAAAAGCCTAAGCCTAGGCGTAGCCCAAGCCAATTTGCGCTGCTAGCCTGCTACACATACAGGACCTTTCAATTTAACGTCGTCGTTTAATTTGAATAAACGCCTTTGAATAAAAACCGTACGATTTCTCTTTTTTTCTTCCTGAACCAGTTTACTAAACAACCAAAAAAAGGAAACACACAAAAACGACACTCGAACAACGCTTTCAGTAGATGAGTCATCAGACGGGCTTTCACCACGCAGCGTCGCGCGAGCGCTTTGCATAATTCGCCGACACAAAACAGAAAAAAAACTTCACACGAGGAAATGAATAAATAAACAAAAAGGCCCCTCGTGCGTGCGCGGATCACAAGTCTTCCTCAAAGTCACTTTCGCTGCTTACGAGAACGGCCCGCCCTGGCCTTGTCTCAGTCTCTTGGAGTATTGTGCGAGTAACAATTGGCGATCCCTTGGGACAACAATATTCCTATTCATCCGTGGGTGGGGTGGTGTCGTCGACTTGTTGTTCTTCTTCTCCTTCTGCCGGGGAGGTCGCGGGTTGAAGGCCGTGCACAGAGGTGGCGCCGTTGGCCAGAGAGCCGTCCGCGTTGGACATGCGCCGCTTGTAGAGCTCGTCAGTGGCACTAACTCGGCCTGAAGCGGCCGATCAGGGAAGGTACAATCACAGCGCAACGTACACGTGGTGACCCACAGATAACAAGGCATCGTAGAAAGTAGAATTAGAAAGTACACGCAAAAAACAAGAGATTGGCGCAATACGACGGGCGCGTTCGATAGGCCGCCGGCGCGGGTGCAACAGCGCGGCACGGCACCCACGCGCCACCCACACGCACGCACGCACGCACGCACGCACGCACGCACGCACGCACGCACGCACAGCGGATACGAGATCGTACAAGCGAACTTGCCGCCCGACAGACTGGGCGAGACGCGCACGCCCAGTTCACACCGAAATAGCTTCACGTACAGTAACCCACCCGTTTTCAAGTCGAACGAGCGGCCCTTGAGGTTGACCTGGTGCTCCTCCAGCGGCGCCCACCAGTTCAGCAGGGAGCCGACCATGGGCAGTTGACGCATCACTCCCTGCGCAGGGAACATAGCCACAAGTTTCGCTGTGTCGCACCAAAATCGCGCGGAGTCCGTCCGAGTGCGCACGCACCTCCTGCAGCAGACGGTGCTCGGTCTCCTTCTTGAGGTCCTCGTTGGCCGCCTCGATGCCCTGACGCACCAGCGACGCCAGGCTCTCCAGGTACTGCAACGTGCCACTCTTAGCGGCTTCGAACCTTACGTACGTGTGCGAGCCGCGGGCCGCGGACACGGAGGGAGGCGTCTGAATAGCGTAAAACAACACTCTCGACCGGTTCGATATGTCTGTGATTTCCCTTTCACATTCCCCCACCCGCGTTTCTAGCCTGTTCTAAGTGGTGCTGAGCGGGTTGAGAGGAAGGTCGTTGTGTTGTAGCTAATCGTGCTTAAGTAAGAACACGTCAGTGCGTTGTCCGTCAGTGGCCCATTAGCATACCTATTCTAGAGGCACATAGTTAGCCAAAAGAGATTCCGAAGAACGCCATCTGTAACCTAGGTCAAATAGACCGAGTGTAGCTTTGCCACTCTCAGATAGCCTTCCACCTGTCTCAGCCTAGCGTCTAGTTAGCCAGAGTTGAGCGTATACGTACGTACCTACCTGTGATGAGTGCTCGATCTTCTTGCCCTGCTCCTGCACCATGGCCACGAGGTCGTCTAGGTCGCGCGCCTCGGCCAGCATGCCGAACTTGACGCAGCTCACCGCGCTGTCGCTCTCCCCTCAACGCACAAACAATGCAGCTGTAGCACGCACACGCACGCACGCACGCACAGAGAACAGATAGGGCTATGAGCATACCTGGTAACCGGGAATTGGACCTGGGTTCGAGCACTTCCTGGCGGGGGGGGGGGGGGGGGTGAAAAAACTGGAGGAGGGGGTCTGGAGAGGAAAAATAGGCATTTTTTTGTTCGATTTTTGGTCAAAAATACACCGGAAAATCCCTAAATTTTTAGAGTTTCTGGGGGGGGGGGGGGCTGGGTAGGGTTTCGCACAAACCTGGAAGGGGTTGGGGGGTCAAACTCAGCACCTTGGGGGGAGGAACCGCCCAAACCCTCCCCCACTTAAGGTATGGCTGACGAGTACGACAGAAATGTTTCGCAAACCACTCAAAAGTTCAGATTATTTATACTTGTGGTCAATCACTCCAATTCCAGACTACAGACCAGGCATACATGTAACCGGGTTTTTGAAGTGGGGGGGGGGGTCTGAGACTTCTTGGGGGGCGGGGGGGGGGTACTCAGATTTGAAGAGGGAGGGGAGTCCAGAAGGGAAAAAATGTTCGCAGAAATAGTGTCTAAATAGGCACTTTTCAGTCAAAAATAGGTCGAAAAATGCCTTAAAATAGGCTATAAATAGCGTTATTTAGCTGTTTTAAGGCCAAAATACACTGAGAAAGGCAAAAAGTACACTACTTTGTACAATTGTTGGCAAGTTGTGAAAACTTCAGGAAAATTCTGGGGGGGTCTGGGGGGTGGTTAGGGGTAAAATTCTGGCTGGGGGGCGGGCAACTCCCCCCCCCCCAGTCATGTTTATGAGACCAAGTCCAGAAAAAACCAGCCATACCGGTCGAGAATGCGCTGTCGCTTCCGCGCAGCGAGTGCAGCTGATGTTCAGATGGGAGACCTGGCGCTTCTGCGTCTCCGACCAGTCGTCGGGCGCCGTGTCGCCCACTATAGACGGAATTTAGCTGCAGGAGGGGTATCCAATCGAGTATATAGATTCAATTACAACGTGGTGCCTACCAGACGGCGCCGACGCCGGCCCACTTGGCCATGGGCATGACGGCCAGCGAGGGAAACTTGTCGCCGAGCAGCGTCGACAGTCGACGCCGCGCCGACACCGTCGCGTCCACGATCGTCTACGCGAGAAATCCTCTTTCCGACAAGCGCCCCCCCTCTCCAACATATATAAATTGGGTGGGGGAATTCCCAGGCGGTAGTAGATGACCCCCCCCCCCTCTCCCAACAGAATTGTTCCCGAGTTATTAAGACATCTCTAGATTGAGGAGAAAATAACACCCTGGATAAAATTAGGACCCTACCTTGACGAAAGAGAACCGATTTGCTATTAAGGAAAAATTTGCAGGCGGCTGCAAAAAAGGTGAATATGTGACGCTCTTTTGTCGGAAGACCAGTTTGAAAAAGAGGGGTATCAATTAAGGCATGCCTCATTTATGTATAGCCACTTATGCTTTGCAGCTGATCAACTTCAGTTTGAACAAACTGTGTATAAAAACCGAAACAAACGCAGCAACGCGTGCACATATTCGGCATTTTTTTGTGTTTGTGTGCATAAGAAAAGGAGCAGTGGCAATCATAGGACCTATAACTGGACTGGAACACCCTGCATTAGCATATGCAGCATGACTAAATGCCACGTGGTTGCAAGACAGGCAGGAAGGACCGCAGGGTCTTGCACATGGACCGCTATGCAGACGTACGTACGCACGCACGCACGCACGCACGCAAGCACGCACGAACACACGCACGCACGCACGCACGTACGCACGCAAACACGTTGTATAGGAGCAGTGCGTTATTGGGTAAATGCCAAAAAGGAAATGACGAATGGGAGCCAGTCCCATATGTATACCTACACATCACTAACTGAACTGTAGTGGCAATCCACATCTCACAAATGTTAGCAAGGTGCCAATTATTTATGTAGGAACTTTGGCTGTGCCAGGTCGATGGTCATGACCAGAGATAGATGAGATGTGAAAGGATTGCTGTTGCATTTTGGGTGAGTGAGATAGCTCACACAAAAAAATGCCGAATATGTGACGTGTTGCTGCGTTTGGTTCGGTTTTTATACACAGTTTGTTCAAACTGAAGTTGATCAGCTGCAAAGCATAAGTGGCTATACATAAATGAGGCATGCCTTAATTGATACCCCTCTTTTTCAAACTGGGCTCCAACAAAAGAGCGTCACATATTCACCTTTTTAGCAGCCGCCTGCAAATTTTTTCTTAATACAGTGTTTTTTCGTAAGACAAACATAGATGCGTAAAACCTATACAGGCACCCGCATGCACGCACGCAAGCAGGCACGCACGCACACACACATGCATGCACGTACGCACGCACGCATGCACGACATATGTACCATGTATGACATATGTAGCATGCTTGGTAGAATCCCCTGAGTGCAGTAGGAGACACTCATTGTATAGAATGTGAGCATGAGGTTTGAAAATAGGTACGCATGTATTTTTCATTGACCAAAGTTGTTCACAACTAATTGTCATGCAAATTATACAAATCAGGATGACATATCAGCAAATGGCACATCATGCAGATAAACTACAAACAGAAGCCACTGCGGATAATTGTGTGTGTGCGTGCGTGCGTGCGTGCGTGTGCAGTTGTGCTATATTGCTGCATCGTAGCATAGTGATGTAAAGAGGCGAAATGGATCGCTATAACTAGGCGGTCATTTTTTGTGTTTTAGCCGAAGTGATGGGAGACATTCTCACATCGAGTTTTTAGTGAAGCAGCCGATTTGATGGTGTGCGTGCGTGCGTGCACATCTGCAGTGCCATATTGGTTCGTCGGAGCATAGCAGTGTAAAGAATCAAAATAATCTACACGTGCAGGCGGTCAACTTCCGTGTTGTAGCCAAAGTGATCCGACCTACCCATATCAATATTTATCGATTATTCCGGATGTGACAATATTTTGGTGCGTCGGATCATGTTGACTTTAAGGAATGAAATGTTCGCCATCGAAGGGCAATCAACTTTATTATTGACGTTAATGCCCTCCGACGTAACCACACCAAAATATCGCCATTTTTCGTTTTCGGAAAGGGCGGGCGGGCGTAGGGCGAGGGGCCGGTCGCGCTGCCTGGCTCTGGAAGCCGTTGCGCGCCAGGACACTTGCGATTTAATGCAAACTCATTATCGGGGGCGAAGTTTAGGTCAGTGACTGGCAACTTCCATAGAACGTCAAGAAAATAAAAAAAATGGGGGTAATAGGCACTTTTTTGAGATTTACTCTGGTAGAAACCCCCCAAAAAAACGACTATGTCCGAAAAAACGCATAAAATGGCGATATCTTGAGTTTGGTAGGACGCAGAGACGTCCTTTGGTAGATTGCTCAGGGTCGCTTACTGCGTTTTGGTCCTTGCCCCAGGCACGGAGTGGCGCTCCAAAACTGGGAGGAGAAAAAAAAAAAAAGAACTTTTGGAAACATTTTCGGGCGTAAGCGGAAACTGAGCGCTGTGGCCGTAGGTCCCCCGATGAGTGCGCTTTCTTTGACCGATAGCGCCGAAATGGTGGCCAATAAGTTAGGGCGATAAAATCGAATTCTCGCCGCGCAGGAGTACCCGCCCTATAGGTTGTACGCTGACGCGTACCCCTCGATTTTGATGCGAAATGTGTGATCTGCACCACCCCCAACCTTGTGTCCGGGACCACCCCCCAGAATGGTCTCCGCCCCCCCCCCACGTCAAAAGCCCGGTTACATGTATGGCCGCAGTCGGCGCCGTCTGCGCTCGCGCTCGGCGGAAGCAGCATTGGCGACAGCTTTGGTGTCGTCACAGCTCCGCACTCGACCCCGTCTGCGCTCATGAGCGGCGGTATCAGCGCCTGTAGACGTTTATGTAGTGTTGTACTCCGACAAGGGGCCACGCGACAGTTGGCTTGGCGTTACCTACTCGCGCGGGAGCCGCCGCGCTCGACGCCTCCAGCGCACGTGAATGGCAGGCGGCACCCTCAACAGCTTCGGCGTTGACACGTAGCCGCACTCGACACCGTAGGCAGCTGCGCTCACGTTCGGCACACAAGGGTTGGACGACGACCAGAGAACGGACCAGGGAGAGACCAGAGACCAGACAAGGGTGTGACAACAAATTCAACAAACATGCCAAGCAACTTTTATGTAATATTTTTTCTGTGGCTGTATGCCTATGAATGATATATTAGAATCGGTTCGCTACGCTTCAGACAAAAAGGAGCAGGACGACCATACGATATCAGCACTCAGCAGAACAGAGTGTTGCCGCAGATCGCCACTTTCTCTAAATCCTCAGCAATGGCGCGAGCTCGCGCGTAGAGCTCTTCGACGTTTCTCAGTCTCTGCGCGGTGCCCTGCTCTCCGACGATCTCGTCCTTCTTCGCGAACTCGGCCATTTCAAACTGGACGAGCACAGCCACACCAGGAAGGAAAAGTCGGAATGCAGCCACGACTTGTTCCAAGCTGGCAGGGCAGCCGTTTTCCGGGCAATGTTTGACAAGTTCCGAGTGATAGAAGCGCAGCAGGTCCAGGGTGTGCGCGCGACGCAGGTCGTGCTGCAGGGAGGTGGACAACATGCGGCACAGGTCAAAGACCATGGAACTAGAACGCGACGCACGAATGGTGGTTAGTGAACGGTAATTGACACGCGCGTGCAGAATGAATGACTCGCTTCAGTTTCGGCATCTGCCAGTCAATAATGGCGCCGACCTCGGCGGTCGCCTCCCCGTTCGCGTCCACTCTGAACATAATGTTCGTCGTCCACAAGTCGGAGTGGGCCAGCACCAGCGGTAAACCTAAAGCGCATCCCTGTTCAATCGTCAATGACGATTCGTCATGGCCGAGTCTCGGAGTCTCCTCATAAAAAGCGAAAACGTAACTAGTTTCTCGTAGTCTTCCATCGACTGTTTGAAAGCCTCAATCGAGCACGACTTGAGAAGAACCGGTTTCAGTTGGTTGAACCACTCTGGCTTGACGTCGCACAGCTCGTGAATTGACTCGAGCAGTGTTGGAACAAGCCACGACCAGTCCTCCACTTGGAAATGGCACATGAACTTGCTGGAGTCTGGCTCGAAGCAGCGTGCGTGCAGTCGAGCCAGCAACGACACGACGCTCTTCACCTATACATATGACGTGCCTACACAAAATTCGTGTGTGCTTGTGTGTGTGCTGTGAAAGGTTGACGCGCGACCCTGTGTGTGCCATCCGTCTCTCTGTAAATGTAGGAACTGTCAGCGTCACCTGCCCGAGAGACAGCCCTTGAACAGGGTCGAGAACCTTTGAGTTGGCACTCATGTCCTCCATGACGATCAACCCTCCATGGTCAACAGAACCCTTCTTCTGATCAATTTCGGAAGCGAAATAAATCATCGGCAAAGGCATGTGACAGTGGTAGTCACCGCCCGCTCCAAAGAGCTTGTAAAAGAGAACCTCGAGATTGTGCCCATTGATTGTGAAATCATGCAGCCAGTTCTCAACGTTGTCAACCAATTTTGGAACCTAAAGCGAGGACATTTGATTGGTTTCTATTAGACGCGTTTCGATTAGACGCGATCTATGGGCTTCTAATTAGTTGCATCGAGGATTTCACGAGACATCATCTTCATAAGCGTACTTGCGCTTTTGAGTGTGTTTTATGGCGACCTTTAAAATGACGCTTGTAGGTAGTGAGTCAGCATCACTGCCCTTCCATTCCAAGCTCAACTTGACAATTTCAGATGTAAACCCGGTGATTCCTATCAATCTTGTGGTTTTCCAACTTTTCAGCAGGGAATTACAGCGTAGTCCTGCCCGAATTTTCTCTGTGAGCACTTCAAGGTTAACATTCGCCATAAGTTCATAAAAAAAGTTTTCCACGATAGAAATAAACAAACAAAAAAAGACTGCAAACAGATAAAAGAAAGAACCAAACAATTAATCGACAAAGTATCGACTTTCGACTTTTTGAAACCACATCATCCGTATAACGTACATTTTTTATAAAAGCGCAAAACGGCGCAAGATTGAAAAGTTTGTCGGAGCGTTGTAGTCACAAATGGCACTTTCCTATCGTACCAGAAACTGTCATGCACAACAATCGGGAGTTGGAGTTTGACGTGTGGAGTGGAGCGACCAGGAGTTTGTTGTGATTGTTTTGTTCTAACTCGACTAAGCTGCATCACGTCTATCTATAGGTCAGGAGCAGGACGAGCAAGTGAACAAAAAAGGCGCCCTTAGTAACAGTGCAGTTCTAGTTGTGAGGCACCGAATCACAGCGGCTCATCACTTGACAGGCCGAATCAGAGCAGGTTGTAGACGGCGCCGATCAGCGTCCAGGCGGAGACCGACGCCAAGAAGAAGAAGAAGACGCCCTCCGACGAGCATTTGAGCCCCGTGGCACTCTGCTTGACAACGATGTACTCGTCCTCGAGCCATTCGTCTTCCTCATAGTCATCCCAACCGCGACCACCGTCGTCATCAGCGCCACCCCCACGGCGACGACCCTTAGTGGTGGCGGTAGTGGCATCAGCAGCAGCAGCGGCAGCAGCAGCAGTAGTAGTCGTGGTGGTACTGGTCGAGGACTTGGTCGTCGTTGAAATCGTAGTCGTAGTCGTAGTGGTGGTCGGAGTGGTGGGAGGCCTGAGACGCTGCTGCACCGCCCTGGCGTCCATGGGGCCGTCCTCGTTGTTGTTGCACAGATGGGTCTTGCAGCAGCAGACGACGGTCATGCCGTTGTCCATGAGGGCGCAGGGGGCGGTGGACTGCTGCATGATCTGCTCGCACTTCAGGACGCCGACGAGTCCCGTCAGCTTGTTCTTGATGCCCTGTTCGGCTTCGCAGCCGGCCTGAGGCTCTTCTCCGTCGTCCTCCTTGAAGACCGTCACGCAGTAGCCGCCGCGTTTCATGCAAATCTGGGGCAGGGGCCGCCGCAGACGGTCCTCCTTCTCGAACAACAAATAGCCGGTGTCCACTGCGAAGTCGCTGAAGCAGGTGCCCAGAACTTGCTTGTAGTCCTCTCTCATGTCCCTGACCCAGTCGCGCCGTTGACAAGGCTCGACGCAGCAGTGCGTGTAGCGTCTGTGGGTCTCGTTCAGCATCGAAACCGTGGGCGGATTCTCCGAGTCCCTACAGTCGCAGGTCGCCTCGGACTTGGTCATTTCCCCCGTGTCTACGTGGTAGTCGACGGAGAAGAGACAGCTCGCACGGCCTGCCGTTGCGCAGCTCGGGTTCTCATCTTCGCATTTGTACGTGTAATCGGCTGTGCCACGCCGCACTCGGCTCCCGTTCGCCGTCTGCTGCTTCGTGGACTCGCTTCCTGTCGTCGCCTCCGCCTGTTGACCCGCCCAGTGGTGTCGGTCCTCGTCGTCGTCGTACTCGTCGAAGACGGCGGCGAAGGGGTCGTTGCAGAAGTGGCGGTGGGCGCAGCAGCGCAGCGAGCCGTTCGACGCGGACGCGTCCTCGTAGTCGTTCTCTGCGCGGACGCGGGGACAGCCGCAGCCGAACTCGAAGGACGGGTCGGTGCGGGACGCTTGGGACAGCCGCCGACGCGAGTAGCAGACGCGCGCCGAGGAGCAGCCGTCGAGCGGCGACGGGAAGGCCGCCGTCCGCCGCGTCACGCCCTCCCCTCTGAAGCACTGCAGCCGCTCGCCCTCGCCCGCGGCCGCCATCGACAGCGCGCAGTACAGCAGCGCCACTGTGCAGAGCTCCACGTGTCTTTGGTTTCTCATCGCTACACAGCTGTTTGGAGAAAAAGAAAGAAAAACAGCACTTCGCTATATGAATAAAAAAGACAAAAACGAATAAAAAGTGTGTGCTGCAAGTGACTACTGAACACGCACGATGAGGGCAATGTGGCACGCGAATAATGCTACGCTTGTGTTTGTTGTGCGACACAATTCGAGTAACGAAATTTGCATAAACGGTACAAATACGTGGTACGTTACGTACGGTACAATTCTGGAGAAACAGGCCAATTCCGCAATTGACCAATAAACATCCCGGAGTGCGGACACAACTTCGGTGTTGTTGTTTTGTTTCGACGGTCACTCTAGGAGCCCGGCACAACCGATAAGAATAACACATTATCAGATCACTGTCCACGAGGGCCGCCAAGGACATCCAGAAGATCGGCAATGGTGATCTTGGGCATCGGCAGGATCGAGAGGCATCGACGAATGCAATACACTGAGCTGCGACCAGTTTTATTCCCCAGCAAGGATTGTCGGACCTCAACTTTGCACGCACACGAACTATAGATACTATGTAAATAATTAAGAACTGGAATTTACATGTACCGTAAGTTTTAGTCTCGTTTCTGTCGCCGTGTGTCGTCGAGAAATCCTTCCCGAGAAGGCATCAACCGTGTGCTTGTTCGCACCCAACCGCCCCGCTGGCACCGACGAGAGCAGCAGGGGAGCAAACACACAGCACCACACGTTCAATGGTTTTGGCAAACTGTTTGTTCTTGCCATAGACAGACAGGCTAGACTACTTTCGCCAAATTTTCTATGTTTACCATGTTACCGTATGGTACTTTTTTTTGTGTTTTTTTACCAACAAAAAAGACATCATGTAGGTATTCAGTGTGTTGAATGCGAGCGTTTTTCTTTACATGGCAATTTGCAGAACATGCTTATATCGCAGTGCAGAGCAATCAGTCCCCATTCGTTTACGAGTCTGACCTGAGAAATGTCTGTCGGTCACGGTCGCATTCGGGAAAGCCAGATGTAACTCAGGGGAGGGTAAAACGCGCTCTCTTAGTCTACTGAGCAGAGACTGCGCGAGGGTTGCAAATCACAGCCGAACACTCTCAAGGGCAGCCGAAGTCCGAATAATCCGATAAAAGGCGCAGAACAGCGAAAAGCCAAGGACGCAGATGGGCGTCGCCGATGTGCGCTCGGGCCCGCCGCTGCCGGCGATCTTCTTTTTCTCGCGGCTCGTTTTGACGGTCGTGGTGGTCGTGGTGCTGGTGGTGGTCGTGGTCGTGGGCGTGGTCTTCTTGGTGCTGGCGGTCGTTCGCCTGGTCGGTGGGTACTTGAGGCGGCGCAGCGCCGCCTCGGCGTCCATCTGTGGATGCTGATAGTCGTTGCAGAGGATGCCGAAGCAGCAGCAGACGACGGCCGTGTCGCTGCTGACGAGCGCGCAGGGCGCGCTGGGCGAGCGCAGCACCGCGTCGCAGCTGAACGAGGCCGCTCTTCTGATGCCGGGCTCGGACTCGCAGCCGCTGAGCGTGAAGCCTCCGCCGCTCTCCTTGAACAGGGTCACGCAACGGCCTCCTCGGCGCGCGCACAGCTGAGGTATGGGCAAGAGCTGCCGCAGGCGCCGTCGGTTGTCGAACAGGGGCGAGCCCGTCTGGCCGTGGAAGTCGCTGAAGCAGTTGCCCAGCACGTCCTCCGTGTTCCTCTGCATCGACTTGATCCAGTCGCTCCTCTTGCACGGCTCGTGGCAGCAGAACGTGTACTCCTTGTGGCTGTCGTTGAGCCACTTCACCGGGTGGTAGGGCACCGTGCAGTATCCGCATCTTTTGGTCTTTTCGACGAGCGCTCCGGTGTCGTGATTGTAGAGGAATGTAAAGGAACAGGCACGCTTCTTTACATGGGAGCAATCCTTGCCGAGATCGGCGCACTTGAACGTGTACTTCTCCAGCTCCGGTGCCGCGCGTCCCAGCCGCAGTCCTCTCTCAGTCTGCAGCAACACCTTGGGGTGACTCTCCGTCTGCAGGGACGCTCGCCTCGCCGCGTCGCCCTTTTGGTGGAGTATCAACGGCCTGCGAAGCCCGTCGTCTTCGACGTCGTCGTCGTACTCGTCGAAGACTGCCGCGAAGGGGTCGTTGCAGAAGTGGTGGTCGGCGCAGCAGCGCAGCGACCGCGAGCCGTTCGACGCGGACGCGTCGTCGTCGGCGTCGTCTTCGCGGACGCGGGGACAGCCGCAGCCGAACTCGAAGGACGGGTCGGTGCGGGACGCTTGGGACAGCCGCCGACGCGAGTAGCAGACGCGCGCCGAGGAGCAGCCGTCGAGCGGCGACGGGAAGGCCGTCGTCCGCCGCGTCACGCCCTCCCCTCTGAAGCACCACAGCCCTTCGCGGCGAGCGTCCGTCGCCATCGCGAGCGCCCATACCAACAGCATTGTCAAACCGAGCTCCATTTTCTCCTTTTTCTGTGATGTTAGAAACCAGTATACAATTCCTGTGAATGAATCCGACTATAAGAAACAATGATTCTCATTGTCTACTCGACAGAATGAAGGCGAACCATTTACTCGAACAACGCTTCGGATGACTTGAATGAACCCCTTGATGATATGAAAACCATTTGTATCTGAGATTTGCATACAGGAATGTTTGCACATATCTGAGATTTGCATACAGGATATTTTGGCTACAATTTCGAATTTCCACCGGTCGTTTCGAGCGGTTGCGTCGGTTTGGCCGGGTCGAACTCGGGTAGAATGGCCGTAGGACAGTCGCGAGATAGGGGCGACGCTGCTGACTGAGTAACATCACATTTACGATAATTCTAAAAGCTATGCGTTTTCGATATGTTTTTTTTTGTTTGAGCAGCTGTGTGTCTCTCGTATTCGCTTGCAACGCAGTCGCAATGAAAATGCTTTCTCGCTTTGTGACAGGCATATTTTTTTTATTTTTTTTATATTCAGACAAGCCCTCGACATTTGAGCTGCAGTCAGTAAAACGCGGCTAGCCAGAAAAGAAACTAGGCAAAACAGTAGCACAATCACTCAAATCAGCTTTGGACGCAGTGGGTAGGTCTTCGGTCGGCGATCGAAAGTCCGAGTGCTGAGTCAAAAGTAGTGGCTGTTGGCGACAAGGACGCAGAATGGGAGCGCCCACTCGAAGAGGAGAGCGGCCGCTGTCGGCAAGGGGTCGGCACCCTTTCTGATGATGATCGTCTCGTCCGGCTCTCTATCCTCATCATCCTCCTCGTACTCGTAGTACTCGACGTCGGTCGTCGTAGTCGTCCTGACCGTGGACTTGGTGACGGTGCTCGTGGACGAGGTCGAGCCGAGCATCACCATCGCCTTCTGGCCGTCCATCTCGGGCCGGGTACGCTCGTTGCAGAGAGCGCCCTTGCAGCAGCAGACGACGGCCCGGTCGTTGTTGACCAGCGCGCAGTGGCCGCCGCCGGGGAGGCGCCAGGCTGGCAGGTGGCTCGCCATCGCCCGTATGGCGCGACAGGTGAACTTCTCGTTGACGCGCTTCACGATGCCGCGCTCGAGCTCGCAGCCCGACAGCGTGCCCTGCTCGTCCGCGTCGGCGCTGTAGAAGGTGACGCACTCGCTGGCGCGCTCGTAGCAGATCTGGGGCAGGGGCATGTTGCGGCGGTAGAATGCCGGGAGAAGATCGCCGGAGCCGCTGTGGAAGTCGCTGTAGCATCGGCCGACCACCTCGCGCGGGTACTCGACGAGCAGCGCGAACCAGTCGGCGCGCCGACACGGCTGGGCGCAGCAGAACCGGTAGCGCTTCATGCGCTCGTCGTAGTGCGACACCTCGTTCCGGCCCTCGCACGACTCGGGGCAGGCGTACGTCCATTTTGTGACTACGCTCTTCACTTCGTCTAGCGTGATCCCCATTGCGTACAGCTTCTTTCCTTTGCACTTCTCGTAGCTGAAAGTGTCGTCGGCCTCGTCTGCCTTCTCTGCGGCCGCACGCTCCACTCGAACTCCGTGTCCTTCCGCGGACTGCTTCGCTGCTGCTTCCCTGTCCTGGTTGTGCTGAAGTATGAGCGGTCGGCGACGTCCCTCGGCGGCGTCGTCGTCGTCGTACTCGTCGAAGACGGCAGCGAAGGGGTCGTTGCAGAAGTGGCGGTGGGCGCAGCAGCGCAGCGAGCCATTCGACGCGGACGCGTCGTCGTCGGCGTCGTCTTCGCGGACGCGGGGACAGCCGCAGCCGAACTCGAAGGACGGGTCGGTGCGGGACGCTTGGGACAGCCGCCGACGCGAGTAGCAGACGCGCGCCGAGGAGCAGCCGTCGAGCGGCGACGGGAAGGCCGCCGTGCGCCGCGTCACGCCCTCCCCTCTGAAGCACTGCAGCCGCTCGCCCTCGCCGCCGGCCGCAGCCGTCGCCGACGCAGACGACAGCGCGCACAACAGCAGCGCCACCGAGCAGCGGTCCATGTGTCCTCGTATTCTCTTCTAACAACAATACAGAAACTACTACAATCTCAACTAATTTTACAACTGAGAGTAAAAATGCAAGAATTACAAGTGGCACACACCGAGAAAAGTTACTAGAAAATCGCGAAGAATGCGCTGTCCGTAGTGCGAGTCTGCGTTTCGTTTTCTTCATTCTTCGAAACAAGAAAAAGCTACCCGCGCGATGGAATCACGTGTTGTAAAACTGGAAGGAGTTTTTGTTCTACTTTTTTGCATCTTGATGATAAACGACCATCGAACTCGGCGACACGAGAACGAATGGAGAAGGGGCCCTGCATTTGGACAAATTGCGCAAAGGTGCGCGCGCGGCGCGTGCGCGTCAAACGCCGTTTCACGACATGGCGGCGGGCACGACAAACCCACTGACCTTGATTGTCACGGTTTCACTCTTCGCTGCCCACAGTGGCATTCCCTTGCAGCGCTTGGGCGTTCGTCGCCAGCAACGAGGAAGCTGCAGAATAATTCGCAAATTCCGCGATTTTTGGCAGCCAACGAAATTGGCTCAGTTTTTGCACACAATCCGTTCTGAGCGTTGCGCAAAATCGGTGAGGGCCTTTACGTGACATCGGCAGAGACGAAAATGCGTTATTCAGCGGGAGACTGTGGCACAAGAGGTTGACATTGCGTCTCGTGAACGGCGCGCCATTGTCCCGACGGCCAGACCCTCCGATCGGCCGACGCGCGACGACAGCAATATGGGCGGCAGTGAGCCGAGCAGGGCGTTGTTCGGCTTGTCAACTGTTTCCAGGGTTTTGTTGGCGGCGATGTCGACCGTGGGCCTCTTGCCAACGTGCCATGGCTCTTCAACGCTGCTGCAGTCGATTCCGTTCGACTCCTTCCGCCTGGAGTGTCCCAAGACGAACGGAGTGGAGGAGATCAGCATGCGGCTGGTCAAGTCCTCGGGCGGCATGAGGGAGGACCTGACGTTCACGACCGTCTGCCGAGGCCTCAACGACATGTTCCCCGACCTGAACTCGGCCCAGATGAGACGACTGGTAGGAATGACGGCACATTGGCAGAGGAGTCGACGCGCGGAGTTCCTTCAGGAGAGGGAGGACTGCCGCTGGGCGGCCCCCTTCAATCCCATGGCCCAGAACAGCCGCATCGCCGTCTGCACCGGCAGGGAGTACGTCGCGGGCATGTCGAGGCTTTCGGCCAAACGGTGAGCGCGACAGAATCAAATCGACTTCGGCGAACCCGACGGTCCACGATAGCGCGTGACATAGGGTGCAGTTGCTGTGCTGCACGCTGCGCACGCGCCGTCACAAGGACTGCCAGATCAAGCACTACAGGCAGCCCAGCGACGACAGGCCCTTTCTCAGATTCCACGAGCCGAGCAAGATCATCACGTCCATCGTGCAAAGGTACACTAGCACCGATTGTTTATTGAAATATGTCAAGTTTCGAAAGTTCATTCTGGCATTCAAATTCAATTTACCTATTGCTTTGTGGTGTACTTTCTATCGGTGGAGAGCCCTGCCGATCCATCCTGCTTGTATGTCGGTTTCTGTCCATCGGTCATGGGTTCTATCAATCGGTGTGTTTTGCCTCTATATCGACGGATCCGACCCTAACATCGCTGAAACATACAAAGCGTTCACCTGTAGAGAGAACCGATTCCAAGTGACCTTCTGCGGCCTGGATGTGCGCGACCTCAGAGCGATCGAGCTCGACACGACGACAACGACGACTAGCACTACGACTACGACGTTGACAACAACCACTCAGTCTACAACGACTACGACGGCGAGCAGAGAGAACGCACGGCTGGAGACGCGTCGACCGCTGGACATAACCGAGCGGCGCACAGGTATGGACTATGGTCCAGAAGCGACTTTGGATGAAGGGAATTGGACTTCGGAAACATTCATTTCAGCCGACCCCTTCGAAATTACACACTTTGAAACTGACGCCCCTGTGGAGACAACCGAGCCCACCTCAACAGCCTACTCCACTGTGACAACTTATACTGACCGGCCAAGAAGAGTGATCTTTGTCACTAGACCGCCTCCTAGGTGGTTGAGACTGCGAGAGGCTCTGGCTGCAGAAACTACCACCAAAGCCACGACAACGACGACCAGCACAACAAGACCACCACCTGTGCAAACCAGAAAACCAATTCCCAGGGTCTACTTCCCGGGTCTTGAGAACTTTTTCTTCAACCCAAACAACCCAAATAGATTCATAGCTCCAGTGCCACCTCTGCCTAAGCTCAGTGGATCCAATTTACAGCCAACATTCATTGACAGACGACTTCCAGTAATTCGACCTGCTGGCCAAAGCCAATTCAGAAACATTGGACAACCCGTACTCGTCACTCCTGACCCTGTTGTCAATGGCACCACACGGAAACGCAGAGTCATCGTTGTCACAAGGCCACCACCTTTCTGGTACCCTCAGCACACCACGACTCAAGCACCGCCCTCGTGGTATACCACTCCGACCAGCACAGAAGCTCCACCAAACAACAATCAGCAGCTGTGGCCAGGTCTGACTCCTCCCTTGCCACCAGTTGCCAGCCAACAGGCTCTGGAAGTTCGTCAAGTCACAGTAGGTCCACCTGCAGCATCTCAGCGACCATGGTGGGACTACACAACAACAGGACAGATTGCACTGCAAACAGCGACCACAGAGCCAACAACAACACAGTCAGTGGCTCCACCAACGACCACCACTACTACTCAGAGACCAACAACCACAACAGCAACTACGACTGTGCAGAACACCAGACCACCAAAACCTAGACCGACTCATCCAACTGACCCAACCACTACACGAATGCCTCCAGGGTTTATTTTGTGGCCCTTAGAGAGCAAGTTCAAGCACTTGCCTCAGTCATTGTTTCCAACCCTTGAGCCAAACGCAAATCCCAACAGCTACTCTGAAGTGCCGCACGACTATTTCTTGCAATACGGCACCAAGCCAGCAGACTTTGTGACACCATCACTCGTAATCTATTCCAGCCCAGAAAAAAAGCGAGATATCCCAACAGGCGCTGAAGAAAACATAATGGGCTTTGATGTCAAGGAAGAAAGGAAGAGTGAAACGATTGATCTTGTTGAGAGGCCAGAAATGGGTACAGAGGCCCCAGCTGTCTGGGACACAGAGGAGACCCCCTCTGCAACTGCAGATGTCAAGACTGCCACTCCAGAACCTAGCAGAGTTCCACTCACTGATTCATCACCACCACCACCACCACCACCATTCCTTCCACATCCAGGGCCCCCAGCGCCAGCTCCACGAGCTCCTCCACCAAGAAAGTCTGAAGGTAAGGTAATATTTTATGTCTGCAGGAGTAATTCTTCATTCTTGAGCATTCATTATAAAAACAGGATTACATTTCAGTTCTCACGTTCTGCACCAAAGAGATTGCAATTCGGGACCATCGCAACATGATCATCGCCTGCGGTCAAGGAAATGACGTTTGGGAGCCTAATCACTGTCCAGAAGGCACGCAGTGTTTCATTGCTCCAGACAGCACCTTCAGGATCTGTTGTCCAGTCTACAGTGGTTGATCAGGTCAACTGAAAAAGCATTCTGATCAGCTTGACAGGAAACCAAAAACGCTCAGATTGTGTGCACATACGAGGTTATCTAATGGGATAAGTGCTGGCGTCTGTTCTTGGGAGATATTGCCCGACTTTGTTGCTCCCGCCAACGTTCGTTTGAACGCGCGCGTGCACGAAACAAGCAAATATGCGTAAATATACTCATTCTCCGACGTCAAAAACACGCAAAACGTGTTGCCTGTGCGTGTGGAGTAAACGTGGCAGTCGCTTCAAATTATTCGTCGTCATTATCGTTAGAAAGAAAGTGAAGTTTGTTTTGCCCTCGTTCCTGCCAACGACGAACTGTTCGACATGAGTGCTCTACACGCTGCCGTCGCAGCTGCCGGAGGGCTGGTTGACAATTTGCAGAGAGGGTTTGTTCAAATTATTTTGTGTACCTGTCTGTGCCATTGTACTGTACTCCGCCCGTTAACCATTGCCATTCACTGGCGCTGCAAATCTTGAATACCCCAAGTCAAAAATGCATTGTTGTCCGTCTCATTAGGTGCCAACGGAAATTGCGGCTCGTATTTGATTTTTTTGGGGGAAAGCAAGAGAACTCTGTTTTCGGGATAGAAGAATCCGCCTGACAGCGAACCTCAAACTAACCACACCCCCCCCCCCACCGTTCGTGTTCGTTCGTTCGTTTGTTCTGCTCACAAGTCGCTACACGACGGACACAGCCTACAGGCAAAATGTTCTACCGTCTACGTGAGAAACAAAGCTATGGATAGAAGCGCTGAAGAAAGCGCCCAAAACCCAAGTGTATATGAAAAATGCTTGGGAATTGGAGTACATACTTTTGAGGATTGCCAAGAAGAGTTTATTATGCTTTGTGCAACCTTGTGAAGGAACCTTCTATGTGGGAAGAGAGGCTGCGCTCGCTGGCTCCTCAGACCTTGATTGACAGTCAGTTGGCTGTCGGATTTTCTGTCTCTCTCTCTCATGTATCTCTTGCCCGTCTTCCCAACGTCAAGCTGTCATATAGTCGCAGTCGCTTGACATGGCGGCAGCTCGACTAAGCTGGCGGCGGAAAGCGGAGCGGAGAGTGAATGACTGGCAGGCAGGGCTGGGCAGCGTCCGTCCAGATTCCGAGATTCAGTGTCCGCGCCACCCTCTCTCTCTGTCTTTAAAGTAAGTCTTGGGTAGAGCGAGTGAGGCATGCCCATGAAAGAGGCGTCGCCTCGAGTCGCCACCACGCCACAACCGATCAATCACTTTCGCCACTTGGGGGTAGGGAGGGAGCGAGAAGATCTCAACTGGGCGACGGTGGCTGGAGACAGGAGGAGGAGGAGGAGCGGCCAAGAAGCTAGAGCTGAAGAAGCGTGTGGCGGCCGCGCTTGATTGAGCCCTTTGTCGGACGTGGGCCAGAAATTGCGGCTCAACTCTTTCTTAACGCGGCCCCGCGAAAGTTCGTTAGAGGGCGCGCTCGCTAGCGCCCCATCGGCTCTGAGAAGTCAAGTAGTGTGAGATCGTCCGACCGCGCACGCCCGTCGTCGACAAGTCGAGAACAACATCCTCCTGGAGTGGCGATGCTGTCGACCTACCTCATGAGTTGCGCTCAAGGGCGACAGACTCAGCTCCAGACGTACGTGTGTACACGTGTGGTGAAAGCGTGCACCGCGTGCGTAAGTAACAACAGAGAGAGGGACCGCCTGAGAGAGTTTCGATTTGTTCTTGTCGCAAGTCCCGCCCGTCCGCCGACGGATCTATTGGTTTTTGCTTGACGCCGCCAGGTTTGTAGTGGGCGCGCCACAGGCTTTGTAGTCGCTGGGTGGGAACCAGTCGACGACAGCCTTGACGGCGGCCCGCTTAGGGCGCTTGTGCGCCCTAGCCGGTGCGCAGATGGCGGGGCATAAATTATGACGCTTGCATTTCACGCATCCATCCACCGTCCTCTAGGCTGCGCAGCTAGGCAGAAAGTGGCATCAGTGCTTCGTTGTGCTTCTGGCTGGAAAATTTAAAGCGGCTTTACACGACGTGATCGTGCTAACGCTGGTTCTAGGACCATTGGGGCGCCTCAGGACACTCAGGGGGAGGCAGTCGCGAGTGCGGGGGAGGGCGGTGGCTCGAGCAGTGGCGGCTCCAGCGCGCAGACCAGTCCCAGTCTGGCGTCGCCCGTCGCCCCCGCCGATCCCCAGCACGGACCAAACGGCCCAGAGGGCGACGATGACAAGGCCGGCCCGAGGCAGTCTGTCGAGGACCCAGCGCCCACTGGCCAGAAAAGGTCTGTCGCAACCAGGGTTGCACAATTTAAAAAAAAAAGTTTTTTTTTTAAAAAAAAAAAAATTTTTTTTTTTTAAAAAATGATTGGATTTTTTTTTTTAAGTAAAAAAAAAAAAATTTCTCTGTTTTTGGGTAAAATTTAGCTTTTGAGTGGCAAAAAGGCGTTTAAATGGTGTTTAGATGGTACAATTAGGTGTTATTCATGCATAAACTTGCTTATTAGCACCAAAACCAAGCTCTTTTTGGGGTTCCCAACTGGTTCCCAACATAGTGCGATACCGTACACGACCATTTAGAGGCAGCGGCTTTGTCACCATTTGACTAGAACGATGCTAAATATGCTTCTAAAGGCTTTAGGGAAGCACTAGTACTAGTGTTTGACACTCTAATAGGCTAAAAGTATCTTATAGTACAGCTATTAGGCACCAATTATCGCTACAAAGTAAATTTAAAAAAAAAAATTTTTTTTAAAAAAAAAATTTTTTTTTTAATTTAAAAAAAAAAACTTGAAATTTTTTTTTTTATGCAACCCTGGTCGCAACTGGAACTCGTTTCTCTACTCTATCCACAGGTGCTGAGCCCACCCTCAGTATCATTTGCAGGCAGGGCAAGAGCCACCGACAAGTCAGCGCAGTCCTGACCCAGCTGGAGCAGATGATCGTCTCGGAGGAGTGGTTCAGGAAGTCCGACGCGGAGCAGGCCGTGGCCGCTGCCAGGTACCCCTTTCGATTCAATCCCAGGAGGTTGCTGAATCTCAGCTGGTAGACCAACTGATTTAGACCGGTGGAACAGCCCAAGTTGGGCGAGCTGGGTCGGACGCTGGTGACCTCGCACAGTCTGAGAGCGTACATCGACCTGCTGGGGCAGCAGCACCGCCAGCAGCTGGCCAACTGGCTCTACAACAGCACGAACGCGACGCTCGGCTCTCTCTTCAGGTCCGCTTCTTACTTCCGTCTTGCAGTTCCCCTCGTGACCAATTCCGCCTGTTCAGAGTCGGCACCACTGATCGACACTTGCACGTGAACGAGGACCTGTACAGGGGCGGCATCAGACACGCCATGAAGCTCGCCCTCCACGAGGCCTATCCCGCCTACTCGGCCAGGGGCTACAGGGCGCTGGCCGAGGCGCCACCCGTCGTCTACCTGTCGCCCGCGCTCCACTTCAACCTTGGCCAACTGCTCACCAACGAGGTGCTGCTGCTGCTGTCACTTTTTATCCTCTTATTCGATTGGACAGTCGCAACAGTTTCAGTTCGGCATCGACGACGTCGTCATCCTGGACAGCCTGCAGGGCCCGCTCACTTCCGTCGAAGGCCGAGTCGTGCGTCCTGTGTCTGCTGTGATGACGTCATTCTCTGGAGGAACACCTTGGGGATTGGTTTTTGTAGGACATCGCTGCGTTCGAGCGCCGCGTCAAGGCGGACGTGGAGGCGGGCAAGAGGCCCGTCATGGTGGTGGCGGTGGTGGGCAGCGCCTTCTTCGGCCAGAACGACCTGGTCTCCAAGATCCTGGAGCTCAAGGCCGGGCCCAACTTCTGGGTGCACGTCATCGGGCACGGCCTGGCGGCGCTCGCGCACAAACAGCCCAGCGAGCATCTCGTGGTCAGTCAGTCAGTCAGTCCGTGCACACGTACGTGCGTGCGTGCCAACGCCCACGTCTGCAGAACGTGCTGGAACGCGTCGACAGCCTGCAGCTGCTGGCCAACCAGTGGCTGGGACTCGACACCGTCCACTCGTTCGTGAGTCGACCTCTTTACGGAAGCGTGACGCGAGTCGGCGCGTCTACGCCTTCCTCTTCAGAATCTGCACCGAGCGCCCAACCTCCAGTCAGAGCATGCGCCCTACAGGCCGACGTTCAAGGAGCGCCTCGACACCCTCCAGTGGTGGATCGCCGTCCAACATCTCACGCCCAAAGTCGTCACGGACCACTTGGAGTTTCCATATCTTCTGGCGAGTGTCTAATTGTTTCAAGTCAACGAACAAATTTGTGGGCTACCCTGCACGTTCAGAGCAAGAACCTGCTCAAGGGACTGGCCAAATTCAAGAAGATCAGAGTCTTGGGCATGGACGACGTCGCCGACTATGCCAACAAAGTCGCGGTGCTCTGCTTTTGACCTCGAAAAATTTGAGTGCGCAACCACAATTTTGCTTCTTCCGAATCGAAAATTCAGAAAGGAACATACTACGCTCCGACTGTGCTGATCTTTCGCTACGAGCCCGACGGCGAGCAGGGCCCTCTCGACGCCGACTACCTCAGCTCCATCAACGCCTGGGTGCGTGCTCTAGTCGTATTTTGAATTGGAAATCTTACAAGAGAGGTTTCATTGCGAGTATTAGAGGCACTGGCGTCGTCCAGTAAGTTGCTTAGCTGAAGATATAAATGTGTAGATGAACACTGAAGACCAATAGACCAGTATTTCTTTCAAAAAAGAGTAGTTCAAATCGAACCCAACGTGCTGGCCAATGAGGGTGACGCCATTGCAGCTGGGTCAAGGCTTGGTGGGCGAGAGTCGTCGCCTGGGTCTGCACTTGGTCGAGCTGGGCGGCGCCGGGCAGCGTCGGCAGGCGCAGCAGCCGTCGCCGGCAGCTGCCGACGCCGACACCGCCGCTGACGAGCAGCAGACGACGGCGGCGGCCATCGGCGGCGCCGCCTTTCGGTTCTGTCCGCTCGAGACTGCGGCGCTGCAGCAGACCAGGCCAGAGCATGTCCAGGCATTCCTCAAGCAGATGGCCAACACCATGGTTCGTCCTCTCTGAATTTTGAGTAGAGGGGGGGAATACCGGGGGGTGGTCCCGGACACAAAGGTTGGGGTGTGGATGCAGAATCACACAATTTCGCATCAAAATCAGGGTGTACGCGTCAGCGTACAACCCTAATATGTGACGACTTGCGCGCGCGAGAATTCGGATTTTTGATCGCCCATAACTTTTGATTGGCTGAACCGATTTCGGCGCGTTATCGGTCAAAAGAAGCGCACTCATCGGGGGACCGTACGTGCCACAGCGCGTTGCAGTATTGCTGCGCGTTAAGGGGGGTACGCCCGAAAATGTTTCCGAAAAGTGTCTTTTTTTTTTTTTCGTGTTCTCCTCCCAGTTTTTGGAGCGCCACTCGCTAGTGCCGTGGGCAATTGGAATGAAACTTGGCATGTGTAAGCGACCCATGATGGCAATTTTGCGTACCAAAGGAATCGTCTCTGCGTCCTACCAAACTCGAGATATCGCCGATTTTATGCGTTTTTTCGGACATAGTCGTTTTTTTGGGGTGGTTTCTACCAAGAGTAAATCTCAAAAAAGTGCCTAATTAACCCCCAATTTTTTTTTGATTTTCTTGAACAGTTGCTTATGGAAAGTTTATGCCAAGTCACTGAACCTAAAACTTCGCCCCCGATAATGAGTTATTAGCAATTAAAAATATCGGCCAAAAAGTTTGTCCTTAATAGGCGCGCTAACGGCTTATCACAGAGCTTTGCTATAAAGGACAAAGTTGTTCGGCATGACCTGGAATAGACCCCTTTTGACAATTGGACCAAATTGAACGCACCAAAATGCCTCTGCCCATTATACCGAAAACGAAAAATGGCGATATTTTGGTGTGGTTACGTCGGAGGGCATTAACGTCAATAATAAAGTTGATTGCCCTTCGATGGCGAACATTTCATTCCTTAAAGTCAACATGATCCGACGCACCAAAATATTTTCACATCCGGAATAATCGATAAATATTGATATGGGTAGGTCGGATCACTTTGGCTAAAACACGGAAGTTGACCGCCTGCACGTGTAGATTATTTTGATTCTTTACACTGCTAGGCTCCGACGAACCAATATGGCACTGCAGATGTGCACGCACGCACGCACACCATCAAATCGGCTGCTTCACAAAAAACTCATGTGAGTACGTCGCATCACTTCGGCTAAAACACAAAAGTTGACCGCCTAGTTATAGCGATCATTTTGATTCTTTACATCACTATGCTACGATGCAGCAATATAGCACAACTGCACACGCACGCACGCACGCACGCACACACACAATTATCCGCAGTGGCTTCTGTTTGTAGTTTCTCTGCATGCTGTGCCATTTGCTGATAGTCATCCTGATTTGTATCATTTGCATGACAATTAGTTGTGCACAACTTTGGTCAATGAAAAATACATGCGTACCTATTTTCAAACCACATGCTCACATTCTATACAATGAGTGTCTCCTACTGCACTCAGGGGATTCTACCAAGCATGCTACATATGTCATACATGGTACATATGTCGTGCATGCGTGCGTGCGTACGTGCATGCATGTGTGCGTGCGTGCCTGCTTGCGTGCGTGCATGCGGGTGCCTGTATAGGTTTTACGCATCGATGTTTGTCTTACGAAAAAACACTGTATTAAGGAAAAATTTGCAGGCGGCTGCAAAAAAGGTGAATATGTGACGCTCTTTTGTTGAGCCCAGTTTAAAAAGAGGGGTATCAATTAAGGCATGACTCTTTTAGGTATAGCCACTTATGCTTTGCAGCTGATCAACTTCAGTTTGAACAAACTGTGTATAAAAACCGAACCAAACGCAGCAACACGTCACATATTCGGCATTTTTTTGTGTGAGCTATCCACTCACCCAAAATGCAACAGCAATCCTTTCACATCTCATCTATCTCTGTCATGACCATCACCTGGCACAGCCAAAGTTCCTACATAAATAATTGGCACCTTCTAACATTTGTGAGTGTGATTGCCACTACAGTTCAGTTAGTGATGTTAGGTATACATATGGTACTGGCTCCATTCGTCATTTCCTTTTTGGCATTTACCCAATAACGCACTCTCCTATACAACGTGTTTGCGTGCGTACGTGCGTGCGTGCGTGCGTGTGTTCGTGCGTGCTGCGTGCGTGCGTGCGTGCGTGCGTACGTACGTCTGCATAGTGGTCCATGTGCAAGACCCTGCGGTCCTTCCTGCCTGTCTTGCAACCACGTGGCATTTAGTCATGCTGCATATGTGAATGCAGGGTGTTCCAGTCCAGTTATAGGTCCTATGATTGCCACTGCTCCTTTCTATGCACACAAACACAAAAAAATGCCGAATATGTGACGCGTTGCTGCGTTTGGTTCGGTTTTTATACACAGTTTGTTCAAACTGAAGTTGATCAGCTGCAAAGCATAAGTGGCTATACATAAATGAGGCATGCCTTAATTGATACCCCTCTTTTTCAAACTGGGCTCCAACAAAAGAGCGTCACATATTCACCTTTTTGCAGCCGCCTGCAAATTTTTCCTTAATAGCAAATCGGTTCTCTTTCGTCAAGGTAGGGTCCTAATTTTATCCAGGTGTTATTTTTTCTCAATCTAGAGATGTCTTAATAACTCGGGAACAATTCTGTTGGGAGAGGGGAGGTCATCTACTACCGACTGGGGAATCCCCACCCAGGTTAAATATGTTGGAGAGGGGGGTGCTTGTCGGAAAGAGGATTTCTCGCGTAGACGATCGTGGACGCGACGGTGTCGGCGCGGCGTCGACTGTCGACGCTGCTCGGCGACAAGTTTCCCTCGCTGGCCGTCATGCCCATGGCCAAGTGGGCCGGCGTCGGCGCCGTCTGGTAGGCTCCACGATGGAATTGAATCGATATAATCGATTGGATACCCCTCCTGCAGCTACATTCCGTCGATAGTGGGCGACACGGCGCCCGACGACTGGTCGGAGACGCAGAAGCGCCA
The DNA here is from genome assembly GCA_030248085.1 of Paralinhomoeus sp. GSCO2_6. Taxonomy (NCBI): domain Eukaryota; kingdom Metazoa; phylum Nematoda; class Chromadorea; order Monhysterida; family Linhomoeidae; genus Paralinhomoeus; species Paralinhomoeus sp. GSCO2_6. Next base: position 3,856 of record JASAMY010002118.1, on the reverse strand, counting down.
GGTCTCCCATCTGAACATCGAGCTCGTGCACTCGCTGCGCGGAAGCGACAGCGCATTCTCCACCGGTACTGGTTTTTTTGGACTTGGTCTCATACATGTAACTGGGGGGGGGGAGTTGCCCGCCCCCCAGCCAGAATTTTACCCCTAACCACCCCCCAGACCCCCCCAGAATTTTCCTGAAGTTTTCCAACTTGCCAACAATTGTACAAAGTAGTGTACTTTTTGCCTTTCTCAGTGTATTTTGGCCTTAAAACAGCTAAATAACGCTATTTATAGCCTATTTTAAGGCATTTTTGACCTATTTTTGACTGAAAAGTGCCTATTTAGACACTATTTTGGAACATTTTTTCCCTTCTGGGACTCCCCTCCCTCTTCAAATCTGAGTACCCCCCCGCCCCCCAAGAAGTCTCTCAGACCCCCCCCCCCCACTTCAAAAACCCGGTTACATGTATGCTTGGTCTGTAGTCTGGAATTGGAGTGATTGACCACAAGTATAAAGAGTCGAACTTTTGAGTGGTTTGCGAAACATTTCTGTCGTACTCGCAGCCATACCTGTAAGTGGGGGAGGGTTTGGGCGGGTTCCTCCCCCCAAGGTGCTGAGTTTGACCCCCCAACCCCTTCCAGGTTTGTGCGAAACCCTACCCAGCCCCCCCCCAGAAACTCTAAAAATTTAGGGATTTTACGGTGTATTTTTGACCAAAAATCGAACAAAAAAATGCCTATTTTTCCTCTCCAGACCCCCTCCTCCAGTTTTTTCACCCCCCCCCCCCCGCCAGGAAGTGCTCGAACCCAGGTCCAATTCCCGGTTACCAGGTATGCTCATAGCCCTATCTGTTCTCTGTGCGTGCGTGCGTGCGTGTGCGTGCTGCAGCTGCATTGTTTGTGCGTTGAGGGGAGAGCGACAGCGCGGTGAGCTGCGTCAAGTTCGGCATGCTGGCCGAGGCGCGCGACCTAGACGACCTCGTGGCCATGGTGCAGGAGCAGGGCAAGAAGATCGAGCACTCATCACAGGTAGGTACGTACGTATACGCTCAACTCTGGCTAACTAGACGCTAGGCTGAGACAGGTGGAAGGCTATCTGAGAGTGGCAAAGCTACACTCGGTCTATTTGACCTAGGTTACAGATGGCGTTCTTCGGAATCTCTTTTGGCTAACTATGTGCCTCTAGATAGGTATGCTAATGGGCCACTGACGGACAACGCACTGACGTGTTCTTACTTAAGCACGATTAGCTACAACACAACGACCTTCCTCTCAACCCGCTCAGCACCACTTAGAACAGGCTAGAAACGCGGGTGGGGGAATGTGAAAGGGAAATCACAGACATATCGAACCGGTCGAGAGTGTTGTTTTACGCTATTCAGACGCCTCCCTCCGTGTCCGCGGCCCGCGGCTCGCACACGTACGTAAGGTTCGAAGCCGCTAAGAGTGGCACGTTGCAGTACCTGGAGAGCCTGGCGTCGCTGGTGCGTCAGGGCATCGAGGCGGCCAACGAGGACCTCAAGAAGGAGACCGAGCACCGTCTGCTGCAGGAGGTGCGTGCGCACTCGGACGGACTCCGCGCGATTTTGGTGCGACACAGCGAAACTTGTGGCTATGTTCCCTGCGCAGGGAGTGATGCGTCAACTGCCCATGGTCGGCTCCCTGCTGAACTGGTGGGCGCCGCTGGAGGAGCACCAGGTCAACCTCAAGGGCCGCTCGTTCGACTTGAAAACGGGTGGGTTACTGTACGTGAAGCTATTTCGGTGTGAACTGGGCGTGCGTGTCTCGCCCAGTCTGTCGGGCGGCAAGTTCGCTTGTACGATCTCGTATCCGCTGTGCGTGCGTGCGTGCGTGCGTGCGTGCGTGCGTGCGTGTGGGTGGCGCGTGGGTGCCGTGCCGTGCTGTTGCACCCGCGCCGGCGGCCTATCAACGCGCCCGTCGTATTGCGCCAATCTTTGTTTTTTGCGTGTACTTTCTAATTCTACTTTCTACGATGCCTTGTTATCTGTGGGTCACCACGTGTACGTTGCGCTGTGATTGTACCTTCCCCGATTGGCCGCTTCAGGCCGAGTTAGTGCCACTGACGAGCTCTACAAGCGGCGCATGTCCAACGCGGACGGCTCTCTGGCCAACGGCGCCACCTCTGTGCACGGCCTTCAACCCGCGACCTCCCCGGCAGAAGGAGAAGAAGAACAACAAGTCGACGACACCACCCCACCCACGGATGAATAGGAATATTGTTGTCCCAAGGGATCGCCAATTGTTACTCGCACAATACTCCAAGAGACTGAGACAAGGCCAGGGCGGGCCGTTCGTGCAGCAGCGAAAGTGACTTTGAGGAAGACTTGTGATCCGCGCACGCACGAGGGGCCTTTTTGTTTATTTATTCATTTCCTCGTGTGAAGTTTTTTTTCTGTTTTGTGTCGGCGAATTATGCAAGGCGCTCGCGCGACGCTGCGTGGTGAAAGCCCGTCTGATGACTCATCTACTGAAAGCGTTGTTCGAGTGTCGTTTTTGTGTGTTTCCTTTTTTTGGTTGTTTCGTAAACTGGTTCAGGAAGAAAAACGGAGAAATTGTACGTTTTTTATTCAAAGGCGTTTATTCAAATTAAACGACGACGTTAAATTGAAAGGTCCTGTATGTGTAGCAGGCTAGCAGCGCAAATTGGCTTGGGCTACGCCTAGGCTTAGGCTTTTGACATGGCCTGTGCTTAGGCCTATGTCTTGTTGCTTAGGTTAGGCTTGCTTCGGTCGCGCTTACACAACCTTCTTTCCCTTCTTCAACCCTTTTTCTCATTTTACCCGTTTAGGTATATAGCCGTTTAGGTATATAGCCATCTTACCCTAAGCCTAAGCCTAAACCTGAGCAGAACCCTAATCAAAGCCTAAGCCTAGGCAAAGCCTAAGCCTATGCGTGCCTTCTTTAATTGAAACACAAATGGAAAATGCTGAAGTCATGACAAAAAAACGGGCACGGGCTGTTGGTGGCGGCCGGTGCGGCTTTTTTTAGATCTTCCCAACATCGCATACCCTGCTCTCCGCGTTTATACATTGGTAATATTAATTTTCCCACGCCCCTCCCCCCGCCCCACCCCGCCCCCCCCCCAACTGTATATTCCCGGATTGTTGGGCATTCCTGGATTGGGTGGTGGGAAGGGTGTGTGGGAAATATAGATAATGTATAAAAAGAGCAGCGGTAGCCAGTGCTGTCAGGGCGCACCGTCTCCGACCACACGCCGTGGCCGTTTCCTTTGCTATTCTCACGTTATTTCTTACAAATTTTTATGATAGGGATAGCCCATAATTAGACTTAAGCTTAGGCTTAGGCTGATGTCTTGCCGAGTCATTCAACATACCGAGACACTCAGTATGCCAGGTGCTCAAGATATTCGAACCCAACCTCACGTACCCTGGAATAGTGGAGCTGGAAGCTGCACATCGTACAAATTGGATTGTATTCGTGCTTGCGCGCACCGGAGGCCACAGCGCACATACACATTGGCAAAGGCGGCAGTCTTGGCAAGTTGTCCACTGCGCTGGTGCTGACTGGTGACTTCAACGCTTGGCGGCTCTGGGCGGCCGACTGAGAGAAAGCGGCCTGCTCTAACCCATCTCGCCTGAGATTCTTCAGCTCTACCAAGAAGGTGGAGCAGAGGGACGTGAGCGTGCCGGAGACAGAAAAGATGAACGGGCGGCAGCTCAGCAGCGGACCATTCAACACCGGTCACTCCTCCGGGCAAACTGGCCAAAGAGCCGCAACCGAGCAGCCGCCCGCTCAAGCAGAACCGCAAGAAGCTAGCTGCGGAGGAATGAGGCCGCATTTGGTACTGTGCCGCCGCGCAACACGGAACGAAACGCCGCTCTTCGGTGCTCGC
>JASAMY010001945.1:0-30577 GCA_030248085.1 Paralinhomoeus sp. GSCO2_6 | reverse complement strand
TACTTCGTTGAGTTGCGTATTGCTAAGTGGGGTTGAGGGTCGGAGACCATTCTGGGGGGGGGGGTGGTAAGCAGATTTGAAGAGGGAGGGGGTGTCAGAGGGTAAAAATGTGTACCAAAATTGTGTCTAAATAGGCACTTTATGGTCAAAAATGGGCCAAAATAGGCTATAAATAGCGTTATTTAGCTGTTTTAGTGTGAAAAACACTGAAAAAGACGAAAAATACACTACTTTGCATAGTTGTAGACAAGTTGGAAAACTCCAGGAAAATCCTGGGTGGGGGGAGGGTTGGGGGCTGGCGAGGGGAAACTTTTGACCTCGGGGTGGGCAATTCCCCCAAACCCCCCCCCCCCCCAGTTACATGAATGGCCTTGCTCCCGCAAAAAAAATCGGATGGCTATACCCAGTGAACCCCCAGAGCAACATTTGTATCAAGTAACCAGTTTTCTAGGGTTCTAATTGACAAACAATTCGCCGCAGCCGCACTATCAGTCTCAAATGCTACATTTTCGATTCAGTCTACCGACGAACGGAAAGTGAAGACGACTATGCGGATCGTGGGCAAAGCTGCAGGCGCGTCTATGCTTGCGCGTTGGACGGAAAGGCGTAGGTTCTCGACCTGCACAATGGACTACTCTGACGAGCCCGGTTCTGGGATGCTGCAAGCGGACGGAGGCCTGCACGTCGAGGTGGTGGTCGAGCTGGCGCCGGACGCTGAAGACCTGTCCAACAGTCTATCGCAGAGAATCACTCCACTGCTCGACGCCGACGACAAGTTCCACGACGTCGTCGTCGTCTCGGACTCGCAGAGGGAGTGGCGCGTGAGTCGCGCTCGTCGCATCTTCGCACGCTGCTGACGCTTACGTGGCCAATTCGCGGCTAACAGGCGCACAAGGCGATCCTGGCCGGCGCCTCGGAGGTGTTCGCGAAGGCGCTGACGACGGAGATGAAGGAGAAGAGGGAGGGCCGTCTGCACGTCGCCGACTGCTCCGACAAGGGCGTCGACGCTTTCCTGCGCATCCTCTACGGCGGCCGACTCTCCCACAATGTCGGCTTCTGGAACCAGCTAACGGCCGACCCATTTCTCGACGTTTTTGAACTTGCCCACCGGTAGGTGAAGTGGCCTATTGGCCTGGCAGACGTGCTTGACATACCTGTAACTGGGGGGGGGGGGAAATACCAGCAGCAACCATGCATGTAACCGTGTTTTTGAAGTGGAGGGGGGGGAGAGATCCTGATCCCTGTGGATGTCATTGACTTTCTGGAAGACTTTCTTGAAGATGTCATTGACTTCCAGTGTCACGCATGGCCTGCGAAGATGCCTATGTCAAGCGAGCAGTCCTGAAGCTGTTCCCACCCAAGAATCCCCAGCTCTATTAACGCACCCTATGCCCTGATGCAATAAGTATTAAGGAAAAATTTGCAGGGGGCTGCAAAAAAGGAGAATATGTGACACTCTATTGTTGAAGTCCAGTTTGAAAAGAAGTGGTATTAAGGCATATAGCCCCACTGATTTCTAGCCACTTTCGCATTGAGCTGACCAACTCCACTTTGAACAAACCATGTATAAAATCCGAACCAAGCACAGCAACAAGTCACATATTCGGCAATTTTTGTGTTCACTTGCAATGGAAGGAAATGTGCAGCGAAAATTGTGGCAACTGGAACTGACTGACATTTACATAGATTGAGTGTGAGAAATTAGCACATGCCCCATGGAACCCCATGCACACGCACGTACGCATGCACGCACTCACGCACGCATGTACGCGTGCACAGACACACACACGCACGCACGCATGCACGCACGCACGCAGCACTCATGCAAGCATTAGGGCACTACACAAATGTTATACGAACAGTTCATCATTGGGTGGAATGCCGGAAGGGAGTGGAGCAGGATTGTAGTACGTATATGTGCCTCTCGCCTACACATCGTACATCATGAACAACCGACATTGCAAAAATTTTAGCAGGGGACCAATTGATTCTGCAGGAACTTTAGCTGTGTCAGGTCCATGGAAATGGGCAATGACAACGTCTGAGAGAGATATATGAGTTGATGGACGTTTGCGGCGTTTTGGCTTGGCTGAGTGAGATGGCTCGCACAAAAATCGCCGAATATGTGACTTGTTGCTGTGCTTGGTTCGGATTTTATACATGGTTTGTTCAAAGTGGAGTTGGTCAGCTCAATGCGAAAGTGGCTAGAAATCAGTGGGGCTATATGCCTTAATACCACTTCTTTTCAAACTGGACTTCAACAATAGAGTGTCACATATTCTCCTTTTTTGCAGCCCCCTGCAAATTTTTCCTTAATACAGTGTTTTTTTCGAAAGATGAGGGGTTTCAGTAATTCAACGCACGCAAGCATGCACGCACGCACGCTCCCATGCTCGCACGCACGCTCGCACGCACGCACGCACGCACGCACGCACGGACGCACGCACGCACGCACACATACGTACGCACACGTTCACTGACGTAGGTTAACACATAATGTACCTGTGACTGAATCGAAGAAGGCAAAATTGAAGTAAAGCAAAGTACCAACAGCCTAGCAGACATACATGCGTGCATGCACATGCAGTTGTGCTATATTGCTGCGTCAGAGCATAGCGATGTAAAGCATGGAAATGATCACCATGACTAGACGGTCAACTTTTGTGTTTTTGCCAAAGTGATCGGACCTACCCACATCAAGAATCTTGTGAAGCAGCCCATTTGTTGGTGTGCGTGCGTGCGTGCACATCTGTAGTGCCATATTGGTTCGTCGGAGCGTAGCGGTGTAAAGAATCAAAATGATCTGCACGTGCAGGCGGTCAACTTTTGTGTTTTGGCCAAAGTGATCCGACCTACCCATATCGATATTTATCGATTATCCCGGAAGTTAAAATATTTTGGTGCGTCGGATCGTGTTGACTTCAAGGAATGAAATGTTCTACATCGAAGGGCGATCAACTTTATTATTGATGTTTAGGCCATCCGACCTAACCACACCGAAATATCGCCAATTTCCGTTATCGATATAATTGGGGAGGTATTTTGGTGCGTCCAATTTGGTCCAATTGTTGAAAGTAACACAAGTCATGTCATGGCGACCAACTTTCTCCTTTACAGCGAAGCGCTGCGATGTACCGTTAAAGCGCCTATAGGGCACAAAATTTGTGGCCAATTTCCAAGAAAATCAATCGATAATCGGATAAAATCGGCATTTCTCGAGATCGGAACTAAGTGCACACAAATCCTTTGGCATGCAACATTGCCATCACTAGCCGGCTACACATACCAAGTTTCATCGCCATACGCCCTGGCGTTCGCGAGCGGCGCTCCAAAAACCTGGCGGAGAACATGAAAAAAAAAAGCCGCAAAATTGGAACATTTTTGGAACTATCGACCCCTTACAGTAAAGCAAGGAAACGCGTTATGGCGCATTCGATGCCCCAGAAGAAGGCGGTTCATTTGCGCCATAACGCGTCGAAATCCGTTCAGGCAATCAAAAGTTATAGGCGATCGAAAATTCAAAAACCCGCATTGAGAAGTGGTCACATATTAGGGTTGTACGCTGACGCGTACACCCTGATATAAAGGCTCCGTTTCACCCATTCGGTCACTAAGGTGGGTAAGTTCTGGACACGATATCCGCCAATGCCATACCGTTGCTGGCAGGTACCAAATGTGGCTGATGGCGAACTTCGCCAAGCGTCAGCTGCTCAAGCGCGCGCCCACCGTGGACAGCGTGGAGGGCCTTCTGTCGCGCGCCGTGAAGCTGCGCGACGAGGCGCTGCTCGCGCACGCTCAGCAGTTCGTCGGCGAGAACTGGGAGCGGCTGCACGAAAGGGGCGTCCTCCTCCGCATGACCGAGAAGAACGCGGCGGAGGTGCTCGACGCCAGCGTCCGTTACCGCCCCTGCTGCCGCCCCTACGAGATTACCGGCAGATGTCCCCACCTTAGTACAGGGTGTCCCACTATTTCTGGCCATTTTTAATCTCCGTTTTCTCGCGCGTCCGTGGAGATATCTTTGTGGGACTTCTTTTGTTACTGAGCCAATACTTGATTATTTGTTATGTCAAAACGACAGAAAAATTCATTGAATGGACGGTTAGATATGGGCGTCGCCATTTACAATGCAACTGCGTCGATTTTTGAACTCAACTCAACTACGATCAATTGTTTTAACAGGAATCTCCCTACAAGTCCGATAAATTTTTGTTTTTCGGCTTTTGTAAACTTGTGGGTTTGTCCTTGTATATGGCCAATTTGAGATAGTCATAGCCCCAAAGAAGGAAATCGCAAGCGGCGGGGCGGTCAGGTTCCGCGCCTGAAGGGACCGTTTAGCGTGGCAGCGCCTCACAGTCACAGGCCACTGTTCTTCAAGCAAACGTCCAGCCAATCTGTGATCTCTGTCACTGATGTCACGCACTCCCACGTATACTGTAATCCATGTAACACAGACTAACGCGCCCTTTGACGAAAAAGACGTGTTTCACTATCTCCACCACACCATTGTATCCAACCTGTTCATGTGTGGAAAACACAATGCACCCATATCTAACCGTTCCTCCAATGGATTTTTCTGTCGTTTTGACATAACAAATAATCAAGTATTGGCTCAGTAACAAAAGAAGTCCCACAAAGATATCTGCACGGACGCGCGAGAAAACGGCGATTAAAAATGGCCAGAAATAGTGGGACACCCTGTATATGCGCCTGCGATAATAGGTAATAGTGTTTGCTTTGTGCATGGTTTCCGACGAGATTGACGTTGTTTTCTCCAAGGTCGCACAGGCACCATATAGGCACATCTCATTGCGTACACTGTTCACTGCGCGTGCAATCCGAAAGTACAAGTGAAGAAACCGGTTGCTTGCGAAGAATCGATCTTGCCTATCGTTCACGATAGCACCTTCAATCTACAAGTGTTTGACACGTTTCTACCGTACGCGACAGCGCCTATTCACGCTTGTCGCATGCGGCGTTGGCGTTCAGCGGATTGAAATCCATTTCATTGTCGCTCAGACGTATTCGCGTCTACGCTCAGTCGCACATATTTAGTGTTTTTTAAAATTGTTTTGGTGCTGAAGGTCGTGAGTGAACGAGGCATATTGACCTGTTTTGGTTGTATACGTTCTTCAGGGCGAACTCAGAGACACACCATAACTAGGCATCACACGTATGCACGTACTGTATGTGCTTCATTTTGCGAATCGGCCAAAAGAAAGAGAGCTCGCTTTTGAACAGACGACCGTCGCACTGCGCGAGTGTTGACCGCACGACGCCATCGGTAGGGGGTGAAGCGTTGCTTGGGTCGCCGTGGACCAGCCTTGAATGAGAGCTGACGGCGGTTGGTTTGGAGGGCGCTGTTGTAAACCAGTCAGCGGGGTGCAGAGCTTGAGGGCAGAACCGACGCTTGCTCGACTGTTGGAGGCCGGTTTGCGGGCGGCTGGCTTCTCACGCCCCCACCCCCTCCTCCTAATCCAGGCGTCTTTTTGTCAGCACCTCCGTTGTTGTCGACAAATTCTTGCAGAGAATCGCGGACCGAGGATGCCGTTGTCACTGCCGAGAGAGGTGCTGTCGAGCGAGGTGTTTGCCGAGCTCGACTGGCGGCAGCTGGCGCGCTGTCGTCTCGTCTGCCGAGCCTGGCGCCGCCTGCTGCCGAGGGGCGCGGCCTGGGCCCCTGCGCGAGAGGCCGGCGTCTTCCTGGCCCCCGTCCTGCGACGACACTGCCCCACCTTCTTCTTACACCTTCTTCTGTCTGGTCCAACGATATGGTGCCTCCGGCTGAGGAGGACGTGTTGCCACTGATGGAGCTGCTACGGGGTCTGTCCGAGCAGCTGCCCGCCGGCTGCGTCTCCCTCGCGTCCTTCCGATTAGTGTCGATCCTCTCAAGAGGGCCCTTCACCTTCCTGGACGCCCCACTGCAGACGATGCTCGGCCGCGTGGTAGAGCACTGCCTCGGCTGTTCTTACAGTGTCTACTCTACTACTGTGTCTCTACTCTCTCCTGTGTTGTTGTGAAGAGGCCGCGTAGCTATGTACATGTGCATAGCAACGTACAGTGTAGTGTAGACAATATCGATGTGCCATTGCACAATTTGAAAAATTGCGCACATTTAAAAAATTTTTTGCACAAATTTTGTAATTTTTTACTTTTAGCTTGAGATGCTGCATCCGAGGGATGACTCTGGACATTAGGACACTCCAATTTTGTTGTTTGTCACTTCGAAACTATTTAGCGCCCACTCCCCCTCCTCTAAAACTTCAGTACGTCTTATGGTATACCAGTTTACTGTACTGTATGCCATTCAGGAGGCAGCTGCGCTCTCTCAGTCTGGTGGCTCACAATTTCGCGGCCAGTCCAACGGTGCTGGAGAGCCTCGCGTCCAGCATTCCAGCCGTGCTGCTCCGTGGTCTATGAGGGCCCTATCTTTGTCTATTGCATTTTGGGAAATCAACGCAAATCTCGCAGGCTTGCCATTGCGGTTTCAAATTTCATTACAGATCGCAGTGGACCTTTTTGGAGACGCGAGTGCGCGATTGCGGATTGTGACTCAATCCGAATCCGCAATGACGGAAGCAACGTGTCAGGAGCGTGTGGTGGTTCCAATCGCATTCTCTGCACTGGAGAGATCGGATTGTATCTCAATCCGAAGTCGCCTGTACAATTTCCTTCTACAGTAATTTTAATCGAATAAGTCTAAGCCTAAGCCTAAGCTACACAATGTTGTGTGAATAAACACACTTTACCCGTTTTTCTTGATGATTTCTTGCAGGTGTGGCGCATAAGTGCAATTTAATGGATACTGTAAATGTTTAGTATTAAACCGAGCACTCAAACTCGCGACAAAATGACGAAAAGTCGTGTTGGTGAAATAAACGCAAGGACAGTTTTTAAAGTCATTTGGGCGGCGTGCATTGGTACCAACAGCAGTCGGCTTGTGGGATTCCAAAAAAGCGACTGATGCCAAATTGTTGGGGATTAGCTGCGCGTTAGCCTGTTAAGCGTCAAACGTGAGTTTCGCGGCCCATTGCAGCCGCCGCCGATGCTCCGCTGTTGAATATCCCTGAAACGATGGAAGGACAATTTTTGAGGTCATTTGGGCGGGGTGCATTAGTACCAACAGCAGTCGGCTTGTGGGATCCAAAAAAGTGACCGATGCAAAAATTGTTGGAGATTCGCTTTGTATTAGCCTGTTAAGCGTCATACGTGAGTTTAGCGGCTCATTTTAGCCGCGGCCGATGCTCCACTGTTGAATGTCTCTGAAACGATGGAAGGACAATTTATAAAGTCATTTCGGCGGGGTGCACTTGTAGCAACAGCGCTCGGCCTGTAGTGAGTTTCCATATTGGAAATGTGTTGGAGAATTTCTAAAAGGCGGCAGCAGCAGCATACTGCACGCAGCAGTCAAACGACGAAACGGTGCTGCTCTTGTGCGTGCACGTGAGACGCCGCTGCGCGCGCCCCACCGAGACGCCGCTCTGATACAGTAGTCAACGGACAAAGCGGTGCTGCTTTGGTGCGTGTGCCGTTGTACATATGCAGTGCAGCCGCACATAGTCGATATGATCAGAGTCAAACGGACAGCGTCGATAGAATTCACGAATGGCTGCGGCTCTACCTACAGACTTCTGTATAGCTTTATAAGTTCACAGAGCATTGAGTGAGTACAATCAACCGTCGTAGTCCCATTATATGTTCAAATATATTGGTGCGTTGCGCTGCTGCTGCTTCCGTCGAATATATTAACTGCATTTCAAAGTAATGTATCTGAAATGTTTTTTTTTTCCGAAGCGTCGAAGTATGATATCTATTTTCAAAGCGCTTTTTTGTAAGTTCTCTGCAGATGCGCTGCTGCCGCTGCTTAGATAAAGGTCCGCTCCACGCTGTCTTGCATAGGAAGATAATTCAAATGTTGGGCGTTACCGTATAGATACACCGTTTTGTCATCATATACTGTGATCGCTTGCTGTGTGGCTTCCCTCTTTAGTATTTCGTTGTTGCTTTCGCGTTTGACCGATTGTGTAAGGAAATGCCGGCCCAGTCGGTGTAAGGAAATGCCGGCCCAGTCAAAAAATGCCGGCCCACCTGTGTATTTGTGTGTACGGTAGACATATTTTTAAGTTTTTTTTTAAATTTGAATTGTTTAGTTTTCAATGTCATGTCGAATCGTCGTGGAACTTTTCGTTCAGCTGTGTGGACAAGGCCTGATGTTCAGCGCCTGCTCTCTGACTATAAGTCCGGAAGATCCGTTTTTTCGCATAGAAGATTGGCTGCAGAAATCTCGGTTTTACTACACTGTTATTAGCGTTAATCTGAATTTCTATGCTGTTTCGTATGTTTTTCAGAGGTTGTCAGAGCAGCGTGTTGCTGTTACGTCGGTTCGTCGTCATATTGGGGACGGCAGCATTGGCAGTCGTTCTCTCGGACGGCCCAAAATCGACAAGAACGTCGTCAAGATGCCACGGTTGTCTTCTCCAAGGAGTTCGTCGTCAGCTCGGCTTCAAACCGATGCATACTACCGCTGTCGGGTGTGCGACCACTACAACATTACTTGTCCGGAACAGACTGATGCTGGCGTCTCTACGAGAAGTTCGTCGAACGTCGAACTCCAGCAGCCACCGCCACCGCCTCGTTGGCCGCGCGTCCGGTGTAGGGTAGTCGACGACCAGGCAGAGCTTGTCCGCGCCGACGCCCGTCCTCTTGGGGTCGACGTCGCGCCATCTCGAAGTGACTACTGCAGGCCGCCGCGACGGTCAGCAGTCGGGAACGGCAGCGTCAGCGTCGACACCGACAGGGCGTCGTCTCCATCGGCCCGCCATCGCCATCGGAGATGGCAGGGCGTCGTCTCCTCCGGTCGGCAGCCGGCGACGGCACCGCGTCCCACTGCTCTTTCAAGGAAGTTGAAAAATTGTTCTATGTTGAGCAATCAAAGAAAGCACTGCCGCTGATTATCCGCTCCGCGCTGTGTCACGCTGCACGTTTTATTACATTCAAAAGTAACAATTAACAATTAACTGTTAACTTTTACTAATAGCCCGTATTACACGTATGCGACAATGGTATTACGGTGGATAGGCTTTCCCCTAAAGGATAGAGCGTTCCCCTAATGCGCGCAAATTTAAAATATCTACGTTTCCGCCGCTTATACAATCTAGCTCTAACTGCGACAGACTCACCAGTAGGAAATGAAACAATACAATTCAATTTTCCAACAAATTACAGTTGTTTAAACGCATGAAGTCTGCGGTGCAACTCTGCCAGGCTTACACGTTTCTTCTCAAACGCACTAAGTAGTAAGGAAGGAGCTCATGCGCATTGCACTAGCTGGCATACGTTACCGACACGACAACATTTGCAACGACAACACAAAAATGGCACAGCGCTACCTCGCCGCGACGACGAATGAGATGCCCGCAGAAACTTCGCATGCATTCTGCAGGGGACGCGCCCAGTTCGTTAGAAATTAGAACCCGTACGCCCGTTTCCGTAAGGGAAATGAATGAACTGATGATGGTCGTGATCAAGCCGGTTCTTCGTCAGGTAGTCGAAGTCTGACGAGAAGCGGTCGGCGTAGCGGGCTCGAGACGACTTAGCCCAGGGAGCGGAAGCAGTCGCCGCAGCGACCGTCGTCCGTCGCCTTCTGGGCTGGATCAGATGCTGAAGACCGCTGAGTGGCGAGAGTGTGGAAGGCGTCCGGCGGCGCCATTCGACTGCTCGTGACTGGCTTGTGACGACGACCGACTGGCGGAATGGGGCCGCCCAGAAGCGCAGCTGCCCAGACAGCCCGCCCGCCGACGCGTCGTCCAGCACCGCGCTCTTCTTGATGAACACCACACTGAACATTCAGAACCCAGTTGCCTGGTGCTGACACCGAGGCAATCGAGTCCGCTGGCAATCGAGTCCGTGAGACGCTGCTCACGACCTTCAAGGCGACGTCGAAGGCCATTCTGAACTATGGCGCCGCAGCCTGGGCGCCATTCCTCTCTGACTCTAGCTGGTTACGGTTGGGCAGGGCGCAGACCGCGGCTCTGCGTGTGGTCACGGGCACCTACGCTGCCGCCAGTGTTTACGACGTGCATGCAGAGGCGGCAGAACTACCCATCAAAGACCATGCCCTACTACTGTCTCGGCAGTTCTATCTGACCTGCAGACTACCAACCCACCCATGCCACCCCTTCCTATCAATCCCAGCTGCCCGGAGGAGTATGAAACCCCAGTTGGCCCATCATCACCGTCGACTGGTCGACCCCTTGGCCATCTCCTCCCCAGCCGAGCTTCGCGCCTCTACACGCCAACTACATACAGAGGCAGTCAGGGACGCGCGAGCGGCTGGCGCCAATAGAGTCCTCGGCATCCCTCCACCCAAAGTCCACCCCAGCGAGAAGCTGCTGTCTCGCCATGAGCGCTCCACTCTCGCTCAACTCCGGACGGGACACTGCAACCTATTGCAGTCCTACCGCAGCCGGATCGACCCCACTATTTCGGCGGCTTGTCCCAATGTGGACACCCTCTGCACGACACCATGCACCTCTTCGCCTGCCCACGTATCGGCGGCGACGCTCTCACGGTGCGGGCGCTGTGGGACGACCCGGTCGCAACAGCTACGTTCCTCAAGGAGAACTGGGATGCCTTTTGCAATTAACAACAACAACAGTCCGCTGGCAAGGACGCACCTGGAAGCCTGGTGCGAGACGTACTTGACCGCCGTGCGCAGCTCGTACTCGTACGGAGCGGGCGGCCGCGCGCGCGTCCAGCTCGCTCTCGGCCGCCGACAGAGCAGTCACGCTGGGCGTTGACGAGTGACGACGAGCCGTGTTACTGGGCCGGCTCCGGCTAGCGTGTCGGTCGGCGGCTCTTGTCGACACCGCCGTGCCGACGGAGCCGGCACGGCCTGTTGGCCAGAAGACGGAGCGTTGCGACACCGCGTCCAGACTTGAGTTGACGAAACGAGACGACGGTTCACGAAGGGTCGCCAGGGATGAACGAGCGCGCCGACGCGTTGGTGGGTTGCCTAACGGGCCGGATGTCGTCGTACGGCATCACACACTTGTTGGCGACGACTTACGCTGCAGACGAAGGCCCAGACGCTGTCGACACGTCTCGCCCGCCCGGTGGCTCTTGACGTCGAGTCGGCAACGATGCACACGGGCGCCGCCGCGTTGCTCGGCCGCCCCGCTGGTCGGCGGCCCTTCTCAATGCTGCCGAAGGAGTCGGCAGAGTCTGGCGAGACGACAGGAGACACACGGCAGCGGCGAAGCGCGCTGTCGACGGACGGCGGCACGCTGTTAACGAGCCGCTATTGACGACGAGACGACACGACCGTTGACGGAGTCGACAGCGATGCACGCGCGCACCGACGCGTTGCCCGGCTGGATAGCGTTTTGGCTGTATCAAGGTACCACACACTTGTTGGCGACGACTTACGCTGCAGACGAACGCCCTGACGCTGTCGGACGGCACGTTGGCTGTTGCTTACGGCGCGTCGACAGCGCTGGCAAACGCGCGCTGCTGCGTTGCGCCGCCCCGCCCGTCGCAGGGGCTTCTTGACGCTGCCGACGGAGTCTTCCGGCAGAGTCTGGTTAGACGACAGGAGACTGACGGCAGCGACGACGCTCGCTGTCGACGGAGGGAGGGACGCTGTGGACGAGTCGCTATCGGCGCACGGCCGCACCGACGCGTTACTCGGTCGGCCGACGTGTCGGCGGTCCTTGTCGACATTGCCGACGGATCGTGCGGCACAGGCTGGAGGCCGCCGGAAGACGAACAGCAGGCGGCAGCAGCAACGACCGTTAACTACGGACAGCGACAGAAAAATTACGAACAAACAATTTAAATTGGCGCCTACAGTATCTCCGCTATTTTCTACAGTATCTCCGCTATTTTCTACAGTATCTCCGGTATTTTCTACAGTATTTTAGGGGAACGTCTCGACACGGGTATTACACGTATGACTACACACCGTTGCTTTGTTTAAAAATGAAATTGCGAATTTTTATTTTAATTTTGAACTATTTTTGATTATTAATTTTTGAGCAGGCGGGATATCGGCCGGACCGCGAACTGAGCAGCTGCGTCAGTCGGCAATTGCGCGAGCGAGAAGGGCGCACGCGCGTCGTCAGGAACTGCTTCGGACGAGTCTGCAACAGCGCGGAGTCGGCCACATCGGCACGGCCAACCGCCACCGGTTCGTTTAATTTTGTGTTTGCCTCGTGTAACGGGTTGCGCAATTAAAAAAGTGTTCCACAACGCCCATTTTTTGGCGCTATTCCACTTTAGGCGTTCAATAACAAAATCGGCGTTCTAAAAAAAAATACGCGTTCATCAAAATTTTAGGCGTTCTATAAAAAAAACCCGCTTATTCTGGAACTGGCAGAATGCGCTTGTTATAATGTAGGCCCTTGCTCAATGCTTAGGCGCCATTGCTTAGGCTTAGTGTTTGATTACGCTTATGCTTAGGCATTGCCTAGGCTTAGTCATTGCTTACGCTTAGGCTTTGCTCAGGCTTAGGCATAAGCATTGCTTACACTTAGGCTTATGCATTGCTTAGGCTTTGATAAGGCGGTGGCTAGCTTAGCAGCTTAGGCGAGGTTAAGCAGGGCCTAAAAGCCTAGAAAAATAATGCCTAAGTGTAAGCCTAGTCAAAGCCTAAGCCTAAGCATTGAAGCAATGCCTAAGCCTAAGCCTAAGCAAGGCCTAAATTAGATAGAATCTGCCCGTTCCAGAATAAGCTTTTTTTGTAGAACGCCTAAAGTTTCGTAGAACGCTTAAACTTTTTTTGAACGCCATTTTTTTCGGACTATAATATTTTCGACCCCCTAAGTTTAACGTTTACGACCCTCTAAAAATAATTTCTGACCCTCTAATTTAACACTTGCGCCAACTAATAAAACGCACCCCCTGGATGGATGAATGAACACGTCACATCCCCCCTCCCGCCGTGGGCAGGTATATGGGGAGCGTTATTTAGGTGTCCCCTGCCCTGACCCAGCACTGTTCAGCTCAGCTCGCCAGTCGCGACTGGACGCGCTCCATTGAGGAGAGAGGCAGCGAACGTAGCGCGCCTTCTGTTCGGAGAGCAGCTGCAGATGGACCAACTGCCCGCGTCTCAGCGACCGTTTCTCCCCACACTCTCTGTGCATGGTGCGCGCCTGAAGGCGAACAAGGACCGTCTCTTCATGGAGAAGGACGAGTCGGTGCCTGTGGTGCGTCTCTTTAAATGCCCTCGGAAAGACGGCCCTGTTGGAACAAGATGATAGAAGTGGATTTAGCCGAAAACCTCAATTTCCGTGGCCACCTAATGCCTTGATACGCACCTGTTTGCCTAAATTTAGTAAATACCTCACCACCACAGACAGGCCCCCCCCCCTGCCCAATATTGGCGAAGGGAGCGTGCGTTTAGGTGCAGTGTCGGTATGAGGTGGAGGCGAATGAGGGCCGCTTCGGCCCATCGACGCCTCTCGTCAGGATCGCTCTGCCGCGACATGATTTGTGTCGCTGGCAGCGCGCGTCTGTCGCAGCAGTGGCAGGCACGACGTCTGGAAGTGCAACGCCTGTCTGAGAACGGCGCGCCAGAACGTCATCTGTCGCGACTGCAAGCAAGGTCGTCGTGTGCTGCTGCAACACGCACGTCGGACAGTTCGGTGAGTGTGCTGGCCGCTGCCTGACTGCCTTCCTGTTGTTCACGTTTGAGACGACTTTTGGGGTGTTCCTTTTTGTATGCCAATTGGTGGGGGTGCTGGCGCTCCCCCCCCCCCCCAAACGAACATGCAGCATCTATATTTACAAATGCGCCGCGTGTACGTGTGCCTATATTTGTTTGTTACAGGTAAACTCGCGAATGCCTTGCCGTACGCACATGCGCGATACCTCGATCGAATCCTCGCGACCCCGAGATGGTCATGGGCTAGGTCGATATTCGATTTTTAATATGCAAATTTTTACCGTAATTGTACGAAATTGTGTGGTCGGATAGATCTAGCACGGGTTGTTAAGGGAAACTGGTGCGCTTTCTCTGCTCCTGCTCTCTCTGCTTCCTCTGCTCTGCTACATGCACGCACGTGCACGCACGCACGCATGCACGCACGTGCACGCACGCACGCACGTGCACGCACGCACGCGCGCACGCACGCACGCGCGCACGCACGCACGCGCGCACGCACGCACGCACGCACGCACGCACGCACGAGCGTGTACGGATGGGCACGCACGCACGCACGCACGGGCGTGCACGCAGGCACGCACAGACGCACGCACGTGCACACGCGCGCACGCACGTGCGCGCGCACATGCACGCATGCACGCACGCAAGCACACACACACGCACGTGCACGCACTCACACGCACATGCACGCACGCACGCACGCACGTACACGCACGCACGCACGCACACACACACGCACGTGCACGCACACACGCACGCACGCACGTATGGACGGGATTGCGTGCGTGCACGCACGCACGCGCGCGCGCGCACGCACGCACGCACAGGAGTGCACGCACGTGCATGCATGAACGCACGGGGGTGCACGGACGTGCACGCATGGGAGTTCACGGACGTGCACGCACGCACGCACGCAAGTACGCACGTGCGCACGCACGTACACGCACGCCCGCCCGCACGCACACACACACGCACGCACGCACAGAGGAGCACAGAATTTGGGCCAGTTTCTGTCAACGGGGTGCACACCTTCACGATCAACAGAGGAGCACAGAATTTGAGCCAATTTCTGTCAATGGGGTGCACGCCCTCACGATAAAAAGTGGAACTCAGAATTTGGGCCAGTTTCTGTCAACAGGGTGCACGCCCCCATGGACAAAGGGGGAGCATGGAGTTTGGGCCCCTCAATGCTGACAACTGTCCTAAGGAACACTCGCTCACACAAGCAAAAGACAAAGCTACGTATATCCTTGCACATTTTGATCACGTCGACGTCATATCCAAAATCAATGGTTTCGTGCCTGATTGTATCCAGGGCGGCCGACGGCCGCGCGCGCCTCTAGTATGCACAAATGAATGACGTGAGGTGCAATGTGTGTGCGCGTGTTTGTGCTTGGCGTGCGTGCGTGCGTGTGGCATTCGGGACTTCCCATTGAGTGAAGTCTACTTGCCAGTTGTTGCGTGCGTGCTTCGCCAGTTCGCCACAGCGTCGAACCAGTGGCGGCTCTGGACGAGCAGCTGCACGCTCCCTGCCAAAGATGAGCAGGCGACTGTTGCCAGCAGCCGCTCCGCTGTCGTAGAGAAGAAAAGCCTCTCGTCCGTCGCGTCTTTCTGGGCGTCCGTCCGCCCCACGTACAGCAAGCCAACCCGCCCCCCCCCCCTCGCCCCTCTCACTGCTGCTTGAATGCGGGTAAGCCTATGCATTGGCAGTGTCAGAGATGCAATCTGACTGGCGGCGGCGAGTTGTCCCGGCGGCGAGATGGCAGCGGCGAGTTGTCCCCGTCGGCGAGTTATCCGTCGGCGAGTTGGCGTCGGCGAGTTGGCGTCGGCGAGTTGTCCTATTCCGGCGGTCGATTGTGACCAGAGAGAGGCCCTCGCGATCATAGAAGCGACCCACACACAAACAAACAAACAAACAAACGCACTCTCGGCGGCCATCTCCACCGTGTACCTCTCGATCGTCCCTCGATGTATCATCATGCTTAGATGTGTCGTGTTGCGGCGTCATCGTGTTCTTCGTGGTGTACAGTGCGTAGTGTGTGCTGGCTGTAAATAAAATAGTTAATAAAATAAATAAACCCCCCTCCAGGAGGACGCCCGTTCCTGGAGCAGCTTCCAGTTCTCCCCCACGAACTTCTGGGCGCGCGCGAGCCTCGACGCGCAGCTTCACGGCGCGCCACAGTACCAACTGACAGACTGGAAATCAAGTTTGCAACGAGGCACAGCCTGGCACCGCGAAGCGCTCAAATACGGGCCAACAGACGCAACGCAGCACTGCAAGTTTCAGCACTTTCTGCAAGTATCTGCAAGTGTTAGTTTCTGCAAGCACGATTTACTCAAGTTCTGCGACATTGACATCGACTCAATGAAAATGCAGTTCTGCATTTCTACTGCTCGTCTGATTTTCGCGGCCCACTGTATGGCTGGAAAGCTGAAGATGGACCACTGACAGCGGCTAATGACATACGCTTACTTTTGATTTCAATTTCCAATCAATTGTTCAAAATTTTCCAACACCTGAATCATCGCTGAAGCTCCTTGCTCGTCATGGGCTAATCCACAATGAAAAGAATTGCCCACGATGTGGAGAGAGAATGTCACTGATTTCAACAAAATGAAATCGACAAATACACAGTAAGTGTTGCAGTACCTAGCAGTATGTGCACAATCAGACTTTCAGTATTTTCGAAAGCAATTTAAGTGGAGATGCAGAAACTGCTGTGGCACCAATGGACAATACGTCAATGTGTCTGTGAGAGCTGACTCATTTTTTACTTGATCAAAACTGGACTTGGATAAAATCTTCAAAATCATCTACATGTTGAGTGCGCATCCAAAATCCAACAACAACAACCCGCAAATAACTGCTGAGACGGGAATACAGTCACACATCTCAGTTGTCGATTGGATAAACTTCATTCGAGATGTTTGCCAAGATTGGTAGTCAATGCAGCATAATGAAAACGATACACCTATGTGTTTAGGTCTTCAGGGATGAGGAGGGGTCATTGTCTGGTGTGGGTCACACCAGACAACCAGTCAAGCAAACAATTTTCATTCAGGGTTCGTGATCACTATGGGCCAAAAACAGAATATGTGACGCAGGAACAATAGTGGAAATGACGAGTCCAAGATGTACCACGCAAAATATCATAGAGGGGCCCAACTTCAGTGACAATATGAATGGGTAGGAAAAAAACAATTGTAACTGATGTGGCATCAAATTTTCTTACCTAGGTATTTGGGATGGTACAAAGAGGGACAAACCATGTTGTACTTGTACCAGTTGCGGACAGAACAGCAGCTACTTGATTGGGCAGCTGTTTACATATGTGCGACCAGACACTCGAATCGTCTCTGATGGATGGTCATCATATGGGGGCCTCAGTCAAATTCAAAATGTGTATGGAGGACGTCACGACTGGGTCACCGCCAATAAGATTTTGTTGACCCAGCAGATCCTTCCATTCACACACAATCAATCGAGGGGAAATGAAGGGCACTGAAGAATTCGCTCAGATATAACCATACCTGTAACTGGGGGGGGGGGGTTTGGGGGGGGTTTCCCTCCCCCCACTTGCTGGTTTTGACCCTACCCACGCCCCAACCCAACCCCCCCCCCCAGAAATTTGAAACTGAAAATGGTAATGTGTTTTGTATGGTGCTTTTGAGCAAAAATCGCCCAAAAAGTACCTATATTGGGTTATTTACAGTGTATTTTGACTAAAAAGTGCCTATTTTAGGGTTTTTACAGTGTATTTTTGACTACAAATCAACCAAAAAGTGCCTATTTTTTTCCTTCCCAGACCCCCCCTCCTCCATATTTTCCACCCCCCCCACCACCCCCCCCCCCCAGAAAGTGCCCGAACCCTCCCCCCAGGTCCAATTCCCGGTTACAGGTATGGCTATAACCAGCTTAAAGAGGGGGGCCTCAAGATTCCAAAAATTATGACATAATAATGTGGTCATCAACGCCACACCCCTCCGAGTCACGAACCAATTTTACTTTATAAACATAAATCTAAGTATATCTAGATATTTCAACAAAAAACTGCAAAATTTAAAAAAGCACTATATAGTATCTTTGTTTGAATTGCTTATGCAGGGCGTCACGGGTACGTTTTGTTTTGGGATTGTCGCGTAAGGTGGCCTCATCACACCGAGATAGCAACGCAAAAAAAAATTTTAAAAGTCAACTTATGTCTACAGGCGGGAGCCAGGCGGACGGACGAAGCGGCGGACAGCTACTACGGGGGGACGCAGCGGGTACAGTGCGCCGCCGAATAGTACACTCTGTGACACGAACGTGTTTCTTTTAAAGATGTCGGCATTATCGTTTGAACAATGCGCTGCCAAATGTTTGCATCAATTATTCGACTAGCTGCCCATATTTTGCTAGCGCACGCACTGATCGAGCGCTTCTTCAGCATAAGGAGAGTAGATTTCGGGTTAAAGCTGTTTAGATGGCGTATGGTGGGTTTTGCGTGATTAGCTAAAGGATTACTATAAACTGCTTTTTTTAAATTTTGGAGGTTTAAGTTGAAATATCTCGAAAAACTTAGAATTAAGTTTGAAAAGTAAGAACAGGACGTGACTCCCAGGGGTGTCCCGCAGCTGACCACATCATTATCTCAAAAATTTTGGAAACTAGAACCACCCCCTTTAATTAAAGGGGGCGGCTCTAGTTTCCAAAATTTTTGAGATAATGATGTGGTCAGCTGCAGGACACCCATGGGAGTCACGTCCCGTTCTTACTTTTCGAACTTAATTCTAAGTTTTTCGAGATATTTCAACTCAAATCTCCAAAATTTGAAAAAGCAGTTTAAGTAATCTTAGTTTTAATTGCTCATGCGGGGTGTCACGCTTACGTTTTGTGTTGGGTGTGTGGCGCATGGTGGCTTCGCCACACCGAGATAGCAACGCGAGAAAATTTTTTCGAAGGACGCGTTATGTCTACAAGCAGGAGCCAGGCGGACCGACAAAGCGGCGGATGGCTACTATGGGTGGACACAGTGGGTACAGTACGCTGCCGAATAGTACGCTCCGTGACACGAACGTGTTTCTTTTAAAGATGTCGGCATTACCGTTTGAACAATGCGCTGCCGAATGTTGGAATCAATTATTCGACTAGCTGCGACTATATTTTGCGAGCGCACGCACTGATGGAGCGCTTCAGCATAAGGAGAGTCGATTTCAGGTTGAAGCTCTGTTTAGATGGCGTACGGTGTGTTTTGCGTGATTATCTAAAAAGATTACTTTAAACTGCTTTTTCAAATTATGGATGTTTAAGTTGAAATATCTTGAAAAACTTAGAATTAAGTTTGAAAAGTAAGAACGGGCCGTGACTCGGTTACGCTTAAAAAAGACGCGCGTTAAAAAAGACGCAGAAAAACTTGTTAAAAAAGACGCATGTTAAAAAAGACGCGTTAAAAAAGACGCAGCCTGATATTATCGCGTTAAAAAAGACGCGCGTTAAGAAAGACGCAAACGGCGGCGGCAGCATAGCAGCAATGTTCGATGTTGCAATGTTGTGTGCCACGTTGCTGACCCAGTGACGACAATACTCCAGCACTCCGTGATGCTGCAGCAAAAGGCGTTGGGCGGGAAGCGCTCGCCGCCGTTGTTCAAACGCTCCACCTGAAACTGGTCAGCTAACTGGAACGCATCTTTGACGGTCGGTTGGTTCTTTCCGGTACGTGGTAGCCGTAGCCCGTCATGGTCATGCACGCTGGCGCGTTCACGAGCGTCAGCGCCTGCTCGTCAGCTCGCTTCGGGCGAGAGCCACGCTCTGCTCCACTGCAGACTCCACGTCACTTATGGACACTGTGGTTCCTTTAGCATAGGCGACGTTCAATTGGCATCATCTGTAGCCGTCACCGTGTGTGTACCTGTACATTTGCCGCGCCCTCACAGTCGATGAAGCACCCCGCCTGTACGCTTGCTCGCTGTACGCGTCAATATAAAAAAAAAATTGAAGTTAAATGCCTACCACAGTTAGTCTTCCAGTTTTGCGATGTACTCGTTGCGTTGCGGGAGTAAATTGCCCTGACAGGGAGGAATTGCTGGAAAGCAGGAAGAACGCTTCATATTCCACTTAGCGGCCGCCTGAAGAACGCTGCGTCTTTTTAAACCTCCACCGTTCTATGGCTTGCGTCTTTTTTAACGCGCGTCTTTTTTAACATGCGTCTTTTTTAACATGCGTCTTTTTTAACATGCGTCTTTTTTAACTTGCGTCTTTTTTAACGGACGCCCCGTGACTCCCAGGGGTGTCCTGCAGCTGACCACATCATTATCTCAAAAATTTTGGAAACTAGAGCCGCCCCCTTTAAAGGCAGGCTGATGCACCCCCACAAAACCAACAGTTACAGTTATCGATGCATTCACAACAGAACCATAATGCAAACACATCGCTATGTACCACTACTATGTATGCACTTGCCATCAGTGTGCCCAACCAGAAGAGAGTACGCTTTTCAGACATCTGAAGGGCACGAGTCCAGCCCTCTTTCCAACCTACCTCTTCCAGTATATGTTCAAACGAGCACTTGGGAACAGACGAATAATGAACCATATGCTGTTTGCAATCCGCCACTACATGCCATACCAGTAGACCCAGTGGCTTTACATGCTATGCGTTCATTGCATGTAAAGCCAATGAATAGGGCGACCACTTAACCGACATGCATAGATTAGTGCAGCAGTGATCATGTGATTTAACTGGTGGATCAATACATGCGGTTGACATCATGCACACGTGCATGTCATTGCGCTTTAGCCAAGAACCCGTGCTAATAGCATTAGGCAGGCACAGTTGGCAGTGAACGGTGACTGGCCGAGAGGCACAGAAAGAGCGAAAACCACCAACAAACCCAATGGGCCGGCATCGTGTAGCTTAGGCTTAGAAAAGCGGCCCATACGAATGAGCCGGTCTCGCGTGATGTTGCCTAGCCAGCCCGTTGAAAGGGCCGCCCAAGCGTATGGGCCAGTAGCATTTTTATGGGGCCAGTGTAGCATTTTTATGGGCCGGTGGTTTTTTTTTGGGCCGCCATTCTAGAATATAACCCCGTTGGTGGGTCACGGTGCCACTGTGTCGCCGTGATGATGAATCGGGAATACCGGTTTTAATTTGGTGTTTTTTGCTAAAAGTTACGGCGCGTCTTCCCCAAGTAGCTATCAAGTTAGTTGCCCCTCCAAAATCTGCCCCTCCTACCGTAGTTGCCCCGCGCGAGTAGGTTTTCCCTAGCATTGCGCTTACAAGATTGCATTGCCCGTTCGTCGCGTACCCATACCAACCGGGTCTGGAAGAGTGGGGGGGGGGGGGGGTAGCTGGCCGATTTTGGGTGGGGGGTCTCTGGAGCAAAAAGTGGGGGGGGGGGGTAGCTGGCCATTTGTTGACTTTTACTTATACTTTTTGGTCAAAAATGGGTATAAATTGGCTCTAAACAGTGTTATTTATCTGTTTTATGGTCATATAACACTGAAAAGCAATGAAATACACCAACATTTACTCACTTTTATCGTTTTAGACTGAGTGAAAATCCCTTGGAAAAATTCTGGGGGGTTTGGGGGAGTTGAAAAAATTCTGCGCCCCCCCCCCCACCCCCCCCCCCCCCAGTTACACAGGTACGTGGCGTACCGCGTACACGAACCTTCCCTGGGGTTTTCTTCGCATTGTCGGGTCAGAGCCAAAGCTCGGTCACATTGTGGATTGTCGCTACCGCAAGCGTGAAACTGAAACAGGCGCTCTTCCACTTTAGGCGTTCAACAGAAAAATTGGCGTTATTAAAAAAATACGCGCTCTTCAAAAGTTTAGGTGTTCTACAAAAAAACGCTTATTCTGGAATGAGAAGTTTTTATCTTATTTTTTTTATAAGACAAGTTTTATTATAATTCAGGTCTTGCATATATAGGCTTTGGGTTTTGCCTTAGTTAGGCATAGGCCTTGCATAGGCTTAGGTTGTGGCATAGGCCTTGCATAGGCTTATGCCTTTTGATGAACGCGTATTTTTTTAGAACGCCAATTTTTCTGTTAAACGCCTAAAACGCCTTTCGATAGGAAAACAACTAGATGGATTCGTTGAACAGCGGCGACGGTCAACAGGTTTCTATTCTGGTTTTATGCCGCACTGACTGCTGAACTACGCAACAAAGCCAACAACCACAGCGTGGTTACACTGAATGCACTGTGCAAACAGCGTTGTGTAGAACACGCAGTTTTAGGTAGTTTTCACGGAGCTGAGCACTAGTCGCGTAGACGAGAGCAAGCTAGTGATCCAGTGGACCATCTGCAACTTTCGCAATGCGCGCTTGGGCGCGTTGTCCGAGCGCACATTCTATGAGCCGCTTCTTGTGCTGCTCGACAATGGTTACACGTGCCAGTTGGGCATCGACAACACCAGTGACGCCCTTCTCTATTTCTACTGCGTCTTCAAATCAGTCGATGGCGTGCCATTAGCCGTACGTCTAATGACTTGTGCAAGCACTAGAGCAATCGTCCGGTCTCAAACGTTAGCGCTTGATTCAGCCCACTAAGAAACTGGGAGTGAAAACGGCAATGCGGATCCAAGGGAAAAAGACATACGTTATCATGCCTGTGAAAAATACGGCTCCTTGGTCGAAGTCCAGCATGGTCCACTCTTACGACGTAAGTGTTCCGATTGCCTCTTGCGCGAACCAAGGGCGGATCTAGAGGGGGGCGAAAGGGGCGATCGCCCCCATAGCTGGGCGGAGTGTTTGTGGGGCGGGCGGGTAGGCGAGGGGCGAAAGGTGGGTGGCAGGCGAGGGCAAAGGGCAAGTGAATAGGCGAGGGGCGAAGGGCAAGCGCGACCAGGCAGGCCAGGGAGGTTTAGCAGATGTCTATTTTTTTCCTTTAGATTAACGCACTACCCAGTACCCATACGCGCAAAAGTTTTGCCTGCGGCGCTGTAGTGAGCGTACAGGTCACTCTTGGACTAGGGACTCCTTTTGGGGGCAGGAAATAGAATTCCCTAAGCGAAACAATTTTGCCTGCGGCGCTGAGGTGAGCACACCCTTAGGCGGACTCACCCATGGGCCAGGGAGTATTCAGTTCTTAGCAAACCTGGCCAACAGTGGCGGATCCAGGGAGGGTGGGAAGGGGGAATTCTCCCTCCCAAAATCGAGAATCCAGGGGGAAAGTGGGGAAGGGCTGGGCCGTGGAAGAAGAAACGTCCCTAGCGAACCTACTTTTTCGCATAAAAATCCGTGTAGGTGGTCGAAAATCGCAAAAATTTCCGGCTGTGGGGCCGATTTTACGTATTCGAATCCCAGCACTGCAATCGCCTTTTTTCCACAACTCTTCAATTACTTGTCAATAATGGACCGATTGGGTGCCCAAACGTCGTCGAAATGACCCAGCATCTCTAAATATCAACAGGGTTCCCCCTTCTGCTAAATCCTCCCCCCTCCGAAACAATTTCTGCATTCGCCACTGCTGACCAACTACAATGGCTGATAGAGTCATTTTTTAAGGAAGAAGAAGGCCTTAAAATATGTAGAATTAGCGATATTTTCGCCTGCGGCGCAGTTAATTTTGTAGAAAGCGTAACAAAATTTGTATGACTTTCAGAACATACGTGATGCCAAAAGTTGAAAATTTACCTGCGGCCCCATTTGTGTGCATGCTACACACAAAACACAAATAACAGTAACATTTTGGCTAGTTTCTTTTTCGCCCTCTTCGCGAAATATACTTCTGGTTCCCGAAATGTACGCCAATGCTTCTACATAAGTCTAATTCAGGTCGGTTCCACGGGATAGGTTTGTTCGCCCCCCTAAACGAAAATTCCTAGATCCGCCCCTGGCGCGAACCGCGAAACTGGTTTTTCTGAACGAAAACGTACACTGTATTATGCACCATTCGCAAGTCACAGATATGACATATGTAAATTGTAGATCAATACGTACTTACTCCAATTCTCTGACGACCACGACGACCCCGAATGCGGAACACTGCAAGACGACGGCGGGCTGCACGTCGAGGTGGTGGTCGAGCTGAGGCCGGACGTCGACGACCTGGTCGATGGTCTATCGCGTCGGTTCTGTCCGTTCCTCGACGCCGACGACAGCTTCCACGACCTCGTTGTCGTCTCGGACTCAGAGAGGGAGTGGCGCGTGAGTCGCGCGCCTTGCATATCGCGCGCAGCTGACGCGTTCGCATGCAATTCGTTGCGAACAGGCACACAAGTTGATCTTGGCCGGCTCCTCCGAGGTCTTTGCGAAGGCGCTGACGACGGAGATGGAGGAGAAGAGGACCGGCCGTCTGCAGATCGCCGACTGCACCGACGAAGGCGTCGACGCCTTCCTGCGCATCCTCTATGGCGGCCGACTGCTCCACGACCATGACGACTGGAGCAAGCAAATGGCCAGCGCATTTCTCAACGTGTTTGAACTGGCGCACCGGTAGGTGGGCGTGAGTGAGTTCGCACGGAAATGTGGCCTATTGTCTTCGTTTCGTGGACGTGCTTGGGTGTGCAATTGTGCATTGCAAAATCAGATCTACCACACAGAGCGAAAACTCTCTAGTTGTAAAGCGTTTATGCATTCATATTCCATTCTTGTGCAGTGATATCCAGATGCAGAGACGTCGCCATGAGCAGGTACCAAATGCGGCTGATCGCGAGCTTCGCCAAGCACCAGCTTCTCAAGCGCACGCCCAGCGTGGACAGCGTGGAGGGCCTGCTGTCGCGCGCCGTGAAGCTGCGCGATGAGGCGCTGCTCGAGCACGCTCAGAAGTTCGTCGGCGAGCACTGGGAGCGGCTGCACGAAAAGGGCGTCCTTCTCGGCATGGTCGAGAGCTACGCAGCCGAGGTGCTCGACGCCAGCGTCCGTTACCGCCCACCACACGGGAAGTTCGATTAGGGGAGGCACTCCGGGTTATCCCGGCCCGGTTAAAGTTAGCCAAGCTTGCCTTGTACACTCCTGTTGATCTGAGCGCTGTGTCAGTTGTTGGGTCTTTCTTTCCAGATTTTACGTTGCTGTCGGTTCGGTGCTAGAAGGTCGAGCACAATAAAAAGAAAGACACGAGTACGTGTGCATGTCACACTCGTGTGTGCACGTGTACGTGTGCACTGTCACATGCAAGTCTCTAGACTAGAAGTTTGTTACTACAATTTGAATAGGTGAACTGTGCACTGCAGACGCTGAATTATGTTCCTGTGCTGCCGTCTCTCACTCAACAGCTTTGCCACGGACACACACGGTGCCGCCGCCGCCTTGTTCTCTGCCTTGTTCCTCGTTTTTCACCAGCCTTTCGCCATTGAAACCGACACCCCATTCCAGAAAAAGCGCGCGCGCGCAAAAACACAATGCGCACCATCATTTAGTTCTGGCGCCGTCTGCGCATGTGTATCTATCTTGCTCTTGCCAAAGTACCCACTCAATTGGCGGCATATATGGCGGGGGGCGTGTTATCGTTCAAGCGGCCGATCTCCCCTTCCTTTCCAAAGGATTCGGGTCGGCCTTTGTGCTCTCCGCCTGACCTGGGCTGCGCCGAGTCGCCTATAAACCGGCGCGCCTTCGAGGCGATGCAAACAGACGGGCGTTTACTGTTTCATTGGGCAGTTGTTGGGCAGTGGCGAGCGATGGACCGTCAGACGAAGACGACCCTCTACGGCGCGTTGGCCCTGAGCGCCGTCAGTTTCGTGGGCTGCGTGCTGCTCGTGCCGATCGTCGTGGGCACCATGGAGCAGCTCCAGTACGACTCGCGCATGGACATGCGAGCTGTCGCGGTGAGCAAGGAAAAACCACCCGGAAAGAGACACTATACAGTTCTCGATCCAGGACCTGACGGACCAGATTTGGGCGGACATCCTGGAGATGAGGAGCGGAATTCCCAAACCGCAGCTCGACAGGGCCAAGAGACAGGTGGAAAATTATCAGGTACGTCCTTCATTTGTACACTTCTGAATCACCAAATGACTCTGTTTAGCGCAACCCAACCAGCTCCAGCAACGCTTACCCAAACCAACGCCCGCTGGAGCAACTCTCCTATGAGACGCAAAATGACTGCAGCAGTATGCTGATAACAGTTCAATTTGACGCAGCAACAACAAAATGAGCTTTGTTCCGTTGAGATTGCTGTCAAGACCACGCGATTCAAGATCCAAGCTGTCCGCAAGGGGAGCCTGGTGTTCGAGGCCCAAAGGGATATCCTGGAGCGGACGGTGAACCAGGCCGTCCGGGCCAACCTGGTCAGGACAACACGTTCGGCCGAGATGGCACTCACCACAACGTGACACTTTGTTTATGATGAAAAGTTTTTTTTTCAAAAAGTACAACTAAATGACTGCTGCAGGCCGTCTACTGTCCGGCCTGTCCAATGGGTCGTCCTGGACCAGTCGGCGAGAAGGGCGCCCCAGGCTACAGAGGGCCAAGAGGCGCCAACGGCATGCACGGCAAACCAGGGTCACCCGGAGAGCCTGGACCAGCCGGGTACCCTGGAGAGACGGGCCACTATGGGAAGCCTGGAGAGCCTGGTCCGCCTGGCACACCAGGCCAGCCTGGCTACGTCTACCTCACTGGCAAGCCAGGCCCGAAGGGCCAGGCTGGTCCAATGGGTCCCCACGGCCCCCATGGAAGACATGGAAAGCATGGGCTGCCAGGCACTGCTGGCCAGCCTGGACTTCAGGGACCACAAGGGGACAAGGTACCACGTATTGCGCCTTGTAAACGCAGCCCAAGCATGGGCAACTGTTCAGGGCTACCCTGGCAAAAAAGGGTATGCAGGTCCGACTGGCGACCAGGGCCCACCAGGCCAGGATGCCCACTACTGCAGCTGCCCACCAAAGAGTGATCAGAACCCGTACGCCTCTCAGCCTCCTCGCCGCACCAGCGTCAGCCACCACGGCGCTTTCACGCGCCGTTTCACAAATTATCCAACCTTGAAGCCAGCCGACAACTACAAGAACCTGCAGCCACGAGCGTACCAAGGGCCAGCGAATGCCGCCAACGCCGCAGCAGAGTCCGCAGACGTCCATCCAGCTGACGCTTCAAGCGGTCACGGCAGCACCTACCACAGCAACCCTGCATCCACCACAAGCCAACAGCAGTATCCACCGCATTCTCGGTCTTCTTCCACTGACAACCAGCCAACTAACTTCAATACCGGTTTGAGGCCGACCGCGGGCGAGCACAGAGAGCGTTCGGAGACCAAGCCGCAGAATTTCTACATCACCGTGACGACCGAGAGACCTCCCTACCAGCAGCGACGACGTGCAGTCAGCTCCAGCCAACTACAGTACCCCTCCAACTACTTTCACAGCCTGCAGCTGAGGCGCGACGCTTCCGACGCGACCCACTACGGAAAAGATCGACTCGTGAAAACGTTTGGATAGCCGCAAGGAAGTGGCGCATTCACAATTTCACGCTAAGCTTCGATACCGATGCTATCAAAACATTTTGATTTGACTGCAGTTCTATGATAAAAGCTGGCTTGCTTTCGTATAACGTGCACGATGCCGCTTTCCCAAATAAATACACCAAACAAAGGGACAAGAAATCACCAAATAAAATTCTTTTTAAATTTTCTTTATCACTTTTTGCGCTTCTTGGTGTCTTGACTCGATTCTTCGAGCTCAGTTTTCGTCTTGTTGACTTCAGTCGTGTCGACCACCGCGGATACCGGTTTGGTGGCGACGATCTCTGCCGATTTCGTTGCTGGCAATGTCGTTTCTACGGCGACGTCGCTTGAGGAGTGAACTGGTTTAAGAAATGCCTCCTGAGGAACAGCCAAACATGTTTAGACATACCTGTAACTGGGGGGGGGGGGGGGTTGGGGCCCCGCAGAATTTTTTCAACCACCCGCCAACCCTCCCCCCACAAATTTCCCAAGGGATTTTCAATTGGTCTAAGACGGTAAAAGTGAGTAAATGTTGGTGTATTTCAGCGCTTTTCAGTGTTATACGACCATAAACCAGCTAAATAACACTGTTTAGACCCTATTTATACCCATTTTTGACCAATAAGTACCAGTATAACTAAAAAATGGCCAGCTAGCTCCCCCCACTTTTTGCACCCCACACCACCCCCCACTAATTCGGCCATTTCCCCCCCCCCCCCCCACCACTCTTCCAGACCCGGTTACAGGTATGTGTTTAGAGCAAGAAATTTTAAGCAAAAATACACAACCTTGAACACGATCGCCAGAAGCATATGCGCCGCTAGCACGAGAGCGATGAACGCAAACGCTTGCTAAAGGAAGAAAAAAGAGCGTAAAAAGTGAAAACCACTCGAGCGGGAATCGAACCCCCGGACCTACCACTTTGGGTCGCGATTTGACGGCTGCCCACAAGGTGAACGCGAGCAGCGAGCCGCCTATGGCGCCCGCGGCGAGAATCAGAACCCATCGGAGAAATTCGCTTGGGATGACGAACAGAATCTGCAAAAGTAGGCAGAGTGTGACACCAAAAAGTTTCTTCATACACTCTCTGCCATGCCCCGCCGCTGTTTTTTTACTGTAGATCCCAGCCGCTAGCCCCATTACCGCCAGCCGCCACCATAACACGTATCCCACTCCGCAACCACTCCCAAAGCCAGAGGGGTGGGGGGTGGGGGAAATAAACGTCCCTTCCAAAGAGTGCCATTTACCAGCTCCCCACCCGGCGAAGTGTTGGAAAAGGAGGGGCTCAGTAAAGAGTAAATTCTGGGACCCCCCGTTTCAGGTGTGGCTCAGAGGCCATATGGGGGTTGTTTGAACCAGTTCGTGCGTGTATTCGGTGTCGGATCCCCACCGTAACAGGTACGAGCGAGGAGAGACTGTAGCCATAGAGCGTGAGAATCTCCAACAGGGTGTAGGTCATCTCGGCAGTGGTCGACGCGTACCACAAGTACAGGTAGAGCAGCAGCGGCACGCAGACCACGTAGAGAAAGACGAATGTGCCAGCCAGGGTCACTAAAGTAAATAAAATGAATAAGGCAAAAAAGAAGAAAAAGTCACCCAGTCCAAAGTCGTAGCGGTAGTGGGAGGCCATTTTTGGTCCGTCAGCGAAGTAGTTGGCCATATTGGCGCATACGGCCGTGGTAAACACCAGTGTCAGGGAGATCCACACGGGACCTAAGAAGATCCATTGAGCAGTGACAACTATATGTACTTGACTCTCAGGTCGAAATTTCAGCATTTAGATACATTAGCAAGCAAAAAGTGCCATTTTATTGTGTTCCCTTGCCGCCTTCGAAAAAATGTTAGTTAGTTAGTGCTTACCGTATAGGTCAGGGAACGGCCTGATGTGCTCGGCGATGAAATTCTTGCCGGTGGGCAGGCAGCTGTCGAGGAGTCTGCTCGAGACCTGGGCCGTGTCGACGTCAAAGAACTGCTGGTAGTATTCGATTGTTAGGAAGTTTTTCGACCACTTAGCCGTCAAAGAATCATCTTCAGCAGTGTCCTCGTCCGCCCCGAGCAGCTAAACGAAAAATAAAATAATCATAGAATAAATGCGTTAAGCTCCAAACAAAGATTTGGCGACAAAACCTTCGCCGTGTCGGCATGCTGGAATTCGTAGGTCGTCTCGCCGCCCGATGCAGACGACTTGACGTGGTCGACTTTTGCGTCGTGAAAATCTAAGTTTTGATCGACAAGGCGGTTTATGTGATCTGTCATTTGTGAACATTTTCGAACCTTGAAAATCCAACTGATCAGTCATACCGCTTGCTTTCCCACAGCTGTTCACTTTAGGCAGATGCCACCATAGACGAATATCTTCGTTTGTTTTTTGATGATTGATTGGCAGCCACCTTACCACATATTGTCGAGTTTCAACTCCTAGTGGAACATAGTGGGACAACCGTATCCTTCGCCAAATAGCGTGTTTTCTGTATTCAAATTCAACTGAATCGCATCAGAGTCGCGGGCAACAAGCAACGATGTCGGGACGATGTGCGCCAGATCCTACAAGAAGTGCAGAGCGGCACATCGGAGAGAACGGCGACGTTCTCTCTGCTAAAGTATACATTTTTATTCATCCACGTGGATCTGTCAAGCACAAACGCTAATTTACCTTGCCATAGGGCGTCCTGTGCACGTTCATTCGTTGCGAGGCGTGTGGCGGTGAGCTCTTCAACATGGACGCTATCACAGACCTGTCCTTGGGGCTCCCATCCCAGCCGTCGTCAGTGCAGGTATGTCAACAACAATGCGTGTTTATGCGTGTATAGATCTTCCGTTCTCAGGAGTGCTTGAACGCGTACTTCGACCCTGAGGCGCGCGCTGACGACACCTGCCCCAACGCCAGCGACCGCCGCAACAGCCACCTCAGCCTGTGAGTGCCATCGCCATGCCTGACCGTTCACCTCAAACGGTGTCGAGAATGGCACTCTGAACTGAAAAAATCGAACACCCTCTTCATAGAAAGGTGTACTGCATGTTGAACGGTGCGCCGCATACAGCCAATGCCACCGGCCGAGCAATTTTGTATGTTTATTGTTATTAGCACGTCGTATTTTACTCATGTTCGAATTCGGGAGTACCGTACTGCCAGTTGAAACTCGTTTATTTTAGTTGAAAGTCGTTATCGCAACCACGTTACTGCATTGCGCGATTCCATAAAGTTAGGCGACACACAAAAGGGTACACGAAAAAATTTTGCGACGAAATACGGATGTCGTCTGTTTGAGGCTGCCATCGCAACCACCGTCTCTTCCCGCCATATAGCCAGTCACGAAGGTGTAAATCTGCTGCGGGGGCTGCTGTGGTGCTCTGCTCTCACGCCAGGACTGCCTGGAATCGAACTATGTGCAGAGCAGGGCGCGACCTCCTGTGCTATGTGACTGACTAGGCGTGCACGTTGTTGACGGTCCATGCCGATGTGAAGTACGCCATTTCTTGGAACGTTTTTCCACTCTATAATCGATTTATATTATAGTACCGTTCACCACCGAAAAAAACGGGGTTCCCAAATGTGGCTAGCT
>JASAMY010003816.1:0-30568 GCA_030248085.1 Paralinhomoeus sp. GSCO2_6 | reverse complement strand
GAGTTGGGCGCGTATTTTTTCAAAAAATACACGTATTTTTTTAAAAAAATTTCCCCGCCGCTTGTATCTTATTTTTAAAAAATACAGTCGTAGTCGTAATCGTAAGGTAGTAGTCGTAATTTTGAGTCGTATGCCTGTATTTTGTTGAATCAACCTACAATAGATAATAAAACATTTTTGTTAATCAATGTACCTTACATTGAACAGCATATATGAGAGTTGCGTAGTGGGTAGACTTACCACAAGACGATTTGTTTTGACATCACATTACGGTATTCTTGCGATGCTTAGGTTTTGCTTACGGTATGTTTTGGACGCAGCGGACGCGAACCCAACAATTGGTTCTGCTAGCTTTTGCTATTGTTAGCTCGTCGCGTTCTTAGTGTCGCGTCGACCTGCTTCGCGTTCTTGGATGCGTGCCCCCCATTTCTCACTTTGTTGGATGCCAACCAAATCTCTTGGTCGCTCATTACTCCGCTTACGCACCACTCATCCACACACTCACCTCACACCCACACACACGTACGCACAAGCACTCCTACTCGTCTACTTGCGTGCTTGCACAGTTTTACAGCGTTCGACCTACTTTATGTACCGATTTTTAAGCTTTGGACGCTTCGCTGATGGCTTACTATGATGTATGGTACCTGTACATACGTACTCTAAAAAAATACAAAAAATACGTATTTTTTTTAAAAAATACCGTATTTTTTCAAAAAAATACGCTGGTCCAAAGTCAAAACGTATTTTTCCCAACTCTAATCTCCATACCGTACCATCTTAACAAAGGCCACCGAGGTAGTCCAGGCTGGCGAGTGACAGGCGTGGGTTAACAGTATTCATTTGAGTATGGCTTCAAAAAGATGTTAACACGTGTATTTCGATGTGGTAAGTGCTGTGAAACAGTTGCAGACGGGTTCGCAGCATCGCTACCTGTCGTTGTAACGCAGGTTTTCGGCGAAGAGCTGGGGAAGCTGACGATCAATATTCCGTCAGATTTCATTCTATCGATTTCCAACGGGACTCGGCGCTATGCTCACCGAGTTCAAAACCTTCTAAATAATTCTTGCAATCCGCCTTCTGGGTATATGTATGTATATAGTAGTCGTTAAAAAGCAACCATGCACATGCACTAGAAGAACGATGCACAAGAACGCCGTTAGTGTCTAGTGATACACTGATACAGTGCTATTCATGATGCATCTCCCTTTCGTGCCTCGTGCATGGTCCCTGTACGGTGTCGGTGCAACATTGATTTGATTTGACAACTCACATACGCGACGTTCCTCGATTCCACGATATTACTATTCGCACTCATACCTGTAACCGGGAATTGGACCTGGGGGGGGGAAGGTTCGGGCACTTTCTGGGGGGGGGGGGGGTGGTGGGTGGGGTGAAAATCTGGAGGAGGGGGGGGGTCTGGGCAAAAAAAATAGGCAATTTTTGGTCTATTTCTAGTCAAAAATACACTGTAAAAACCTGAAAATAGGTACTTCTTAGTCAAAATACACTGTAAATAACGCAAAATAGACACTTTTGGGTCGATTCTTGCTCAAAAACACTGTACAAAACGCATTTATTTTGCATTATAGTATGTAGTAGAAAGTTTCCAAAAAGTCTGGGGGGGGGGGGGGTCTGGGTGGGGGTTCAGGACAACCTGGGGGGAGGGTGTGGGTAGGGTCAAACTCAGCACCTGGGGGGGAGGGAAAACCCCCCCCCCCAAACCCACCCCAGTTACAGGTATGTTCGCACTACGGTTGCTCGTCAAAACGATACTGGCAGCCACCAGCTCTGTATACGGTTCCGACGCCAATGTTACCTTTTGAAAAATAAAGTTCAATGTGATAAGCGCTGTGAAACAACGGCAAAACGGGTTTTCATCATCTCCACTGGTCGTTGTACTACGGATGATTACGACGAAGAACTCTAGATCAATATTCCGTCATCTTTATCGATTTCCCGACGGCACTCGTCACTGTGCCCGCCATGCTCAAACCTGCTCAACCAATGTTGCAATTCGCCTTCTGGGTATATATAGCGGTCATTTAATCAAACGATGCACTACCGATGCGGAAAAGTTAACTCCCGTCCCTTTGGGGTTGGTGCAGCTGGTTTGGGGTTCCAGCACCTCAGCTCTCGGGTTGAGCACGTCCTCCCCTCCGCTTCGGCCTGTGAAAGGTGCCCGGGGTCTTCGGATGGATTCCCTTGCCTGAGGTGGAGGGCAGAGGTGCTTCGTGCTGTCTCTGCAACTTCCGCATGGTGGTCATTTTTTTGTCATTTTTTGTCATGTATCATTCTGCTGATAATATGCTATGAATAAACAGGTCGTTTTTGCTCATTGCGAAATTTTCAGGTGACGACAGTTGAATTCATTGGCGCCAGTAATGGTATGCAGAACTCGAGCGAGCGCGCGCGCGAACTCACGCCAAAGTTTGCGCGAGCGCGCTGTTTCTTATGCGAAAGTTTGCGCCAAAGTTGGCGCCAGCTTTGGTTGTGTTGGCGTCAACACAACCATTTTTAACACAGGAATATGGACAGACCAGACATTGAGCAAAATCAATCAGAGAGAGGGAAATTGAGCGATTCATTTGTCTTGGAAAGGGTGCTGCTGCGATTGGCAAATCTGATCCGATCACTGGCCTATCGAACAAAGCAATGTGGTCGCGATTTTGGGAAAAGGTCACCGATTCTTCGAACGTGGAGCTTTGCCTCGGTCGGATCCGAGACTCCGAGTGCGCTAGCGGCTGCGGATGAAGCGACAACGACGGCCTGTGGTGTAGTGAAGTGACAAATTTATTTCCTGGGAGTGATCAAAATTGTAGCTGACTAGCTGTAGCTGCGCATTTCTTTGAGTTTGTGAAGAAATTCGAGCAGTAGGCAAAACAATTCCAAGTTGAACGATCCATTTAGCAGAAAATGAAACGAACTTATAGATTCATTTGTACGCAGGAATTTTTAGTAAAGGCAAAAAAGAGGCGTAAGGCAAAAAAGAGGCAAAAAGTAATCAAAAAAAAAAGGCGACAAGAGATGCAAAAATACACAAAAAACGCATAAAATAGGCTAAAATCCACACTTGCGCCGTGTGATCTGAGTGTTTGACCGTATACTATTTGCTGTCTACTGCATTCCTCGCATACTCAGAAAAATAGCATTGGTATGTGGAGTGTGGTTTTACATTCGTCTGCCGTCCATGCTAAACGAACGCTCAAAGTCGAGTGCACACGCACGACGCGGGTCAAACAATTATTGCTGATTGTTGCTGTACGCGTCGGCAACGAGCTTGTCGCTAATTTTCACGTGCGCTCCGGTCGTTTCTTTAAGCTAATTTGACTATTTGGCTGCGATTACTGCGAAGCGCGCCCACTTTTCCTAGGCGCGCATTAGCGCGCGCGTGAGCTGGGTTGACGCGCGCGCGAGAGCATTTTTCATATCGATTTTCTCGCGCCAAGCTCCGGCGCGCGCCGTGTAGATGGCGCGCGCGCTCGCGCGAGTTCTGCATACCCTTACAGGGTGGCTTTCAAGGCAACCCTCGACACACATGCAGTCTCTTTTCCTTTATATACTGGTACCTATGCACGAACAAACAAGTGGTGGTTTTAGCCAGAATGCGCCACTTTTCGTCGACTTGTCATTCCCACTTCCTGTCGGTGACCAAACGCAGCTCTCTTTCTAAGCGGTACCCTCAAGTTAGCGTGCGCTCCGCCGCCGACCATTCCGCCGCAATTTGACGCTCAATCGGCTCGGTTGCTAGGCGGCCGTCTAATTCGATGTCGACCCGGAGCCGAGAATGACCCGTTGCCACGGCCCCTACCGACCCTACCGACAGCGTAAGCCATTGGAACTTGGCGCACAAGAAGCTTGCACTGCGAGTGTCTGCTGACGAAGGCATTGTGTGGCTTGCGCGCCTCTCGTATGCGAGCATGGGTTGAAACGATGAGAGTGTCGCCGTTTTTACGGACAGCGCTGATCCTCCTGTGGGCGCTGCTGGCGCTGGCGGCCGCCCAGTGGGATACGGTTGATGGTGCGTCGATGCTGCAGAACGCTGGCAGAATAATAGTCATTCTGCGCTGCCATTTTCAGAGCTGTACGCACGAATGCCGGGCCGATGCGACGAGAAAGAGTTCTACTTCGACTGTGGCGACGCGCGCAAGACCTGCATTCGCCTGGAACTCTACAAGAATGGCGTCGCTGACTGCCCCGACGGCAGCGACGAGTGTACGTAGGCTTGAAGATCCGACAATGTTTTGTTTTCACGTCGACGATTCAATTCAGGGTGTTCGCCAGGCTTTGTCAAGTGTGGCATACGCTGCGTTCGGCCCAGGGATTTCTCGACTGCGTTCTGCACCAGGGGGCTCAGTACGTCCATCGTTCGCCTCTTCATTGCGCGTTGTATTTCGGTTCGTTCAGTAGTTCTGACTTCTAGGCTGCAATCCAAAGGACAAGAGCGGCTCGCAGCCGGTATTTTGCACGCTTTCGAGTGAGTATGGCCCCTGTGCGTCCTGTGCATGAGCGGCAGGCAGCACGCAAGTGTCTCTCCAGAGGAGAAGCTGTGCAAGTCGCGCCAGGAGGGAGTGGTGCCTTGCCGCGAGTATGGCGAGTGCGTCATGCGCTCCTGGCTGCTCGACGGCAACCGCGAGTGCCAGGACGGCAGCGACGAGGACCCCCAGTACGCGGCGCTCTTTCTCGACCGCCCACTCTATGGACACGTCTACTCCGTCCACGGTTCGTCTCTAGTGAGCGTTCACAGGTAGCCACATGCAGCGCAGTGCCTATTCGTTTGCTGAGCACTATGCACGTAGTAGGGCGCTTTTGACTTGGTAGGAAGCATTTTTTGCGTTTTATTATTTGCTAGTATTATTCGAGTTTTATTTTTTGTTTTGTCGCTTTGTATCTAGCCCTCAAATCTAGCGATTAGCGTTTAGACAGCACCACTAGTCTTCCAGTGACAG
Source organism: Paralinhomoeus sp. GSCO2_6 (assembly GCA_030248085.1). Lineage (NCBI taxonomy): Eukaryota > Metazoa > Nematoda > Chromadorea > Monhysterida > Linhomoeidae > Paralinhomoeus > Paralinhomoeus sp. GSCO2_6. Next base: position 25,619 of record JASAMY010003816.1, on the reverse strand, counting down.
GGAGCTCGTCGCCCCTCACAGTTTTGTCGTCCCTACTGGCAGTCGACACCTCACTTAGCCTTTCAACGACAGCGATGAAAGGTGACGTCCCAGCAGTGACTGCTACTTCCGAAGCAGCTACCTCTCGAAAAGCAACAGCCTCAACTGGAAAACAGCTTCCGTCACTGTCTACTTGGAATTCTAGAGTTGAGAGTGGTACCACTGTTGCAAGCGCCACTACTGTTCGTGCAACTAGTGGACTTGCAAGCATTAGTACTACAAAGTTGCACTCTATCAGATCCAGCTCAGATGCTGCGACCACATCTCCAACTGACTTTTTCAAAACGTCAGTTGCGCATGACACAGGCTACAGAAGGACAACAAAATCCACCACTACTGAAAATGCGGATGTACACACTGTGAATGATCACAATGTGTCACCTACCTCAACCGAATCGGGTAATTGGAAGCCTCCATTAGAAATGGATCAATTTACCTCAGAGACTGTTTTTCTGTCTTCTACACAATCCAAGCCTCCGTTTTCAAAAGACGACCAGCCTGTGCACGTCACAGACAATCCAGCATTGCAAAGCATTCACATTCAACAGACACTTTCTGATGAAAAGTTACCCCATCCAACCACTATTGCTAGTTCAAGTGCCACATCTCCATTGACAGACCAAGCCCATGATGATGACACTACGACATCAAGATCACCATTGACATCAACAACAACACACTCATCAACACTTCGTAGTCGGAAAGAAGCTTCCACAATGACATCCCAGAAGAATTTTGAGCCCAAGCTGAACTTGAAGATTACAACACCAACATGGATATCACTCCCAACAACTGTGGCAACAAGAACAATATCATCATCATCATCATTATCATCATCATCATCATCATCATCATCATCATCATCATCATCATCATCATCATCATCATCATCATCATCATCATCATCATCATTATCATCATCATCATCATCATCATCATCATCATCAGCAGCAACAACAACAACAACAACAACAACAACAACAACAACAACAACAACAACAACAACAACCACAACAACAACATCAACTGTTAACAAGGGAAAAGAAAATACATCCGTACTTCAAGAAAGTCTTGAGCAAATGGCAACAGTAGAAGAAATAGTGGAAAGGACATCAACTGTGCCTGAAGTTATGGAATCAACATCAGAACATGTAATGCGCACTGTCCAAACTACATTGGAGGCACGTACAACACTCGAGACACCAGTGTCAACTATGTCAAGGACAACAGTATCCATATCGAAACTAGTCCAAACTTCTACACTTCCTGTTTATTCTGCTGAAACCACTTTGAATAATACTGCAGAAATGCATTCTGAAATCGAGTCTGAAACAAGAGCAAGTGCATCATATTCCAGTTCATATCCGCCTTCAAAAAGCACCAATTATCATCACAGCATTGCAAATTCGACTGTCAGTCAGACATCAAAAGAAGTTACCTTGATGAAACTGTTTTCACCATCTGAGGTCACTAAACAATTGCATACAACTGTACAACCATTGAAAACAGATGCTGAACAAGAAAACTTGAACACACTTTCATCAACCTCTCAACAGTGGTACACTACAATAGCACCCATGACCTCTGAATTTTATACACAGTCCCACTTCTTATCAATGCCTCAACACCCAAGTTTGCTTGTCACAAGCACTAGAGCTGTTTCCGTTACTCTTGGTACACTTTGTTTGCTTTGCTATATATTTTTGCACCTCTGCTTTTCAGCTGTCCTGTCTTGTCTTTAGTTTGTTTCTTTCTGTAGTGAGAAAAATCTACATAATTTGCGATTTAGATGCTGCAGGTGCAACACAATCCGGAAGTGGTTCTGGATCTGGAGCCTCTGGTTCTTCTGGTAGTGGCTTAAATAGCGACTCTAATTCTGGACAGGGAGGTTCCAGCAACAGTAATGGTGATGGCAGTTCTTCAAATGGAAATAGTGGAGGAGGGTCTAGCAATGTTGACTCCAACACCAACACAGGTGGTTCAAGTGGAGACAATGGAAGTGGAAATGGAAATGGAAGTGGAAGTGGAAGTAATTCATCAGGCACTGGCAGTTCAAGTGAGGGCAATGGAAATGCTGGCTCTGGTTCATCAAGTGGAACAGGAAGCAATTCTGGACAAGACTCAGGATCTGTGACAAATTCTCAAGGAACTGGTTTAGAAACAAGTGGATCAAACGCCAATGCTGGAACTGGCAACTCTGAGGATAGCCAAACGTCGAATGGCTCAGGGTCGGGCGCATCAAGTGGATCCTTTGGTGATGGGACCGCCACTGGAACTGCAGATGGCTCTGGAAGTGGTTCGAATGGTGGAGATGTCAATGGAAATGGCCCAGCTGGCCATGGTGGAGGGAGCTCATCACACCAAAACATGGAAATGATGGCAGAACAGTTTGACCAGAAGGCTTGCGTTGCCACTGCAATCCAGCAGTCGAAGCAATCTTTAAAGGAGACGACAATTTGCACATGCGAGCCTGGTTCAATTTATGATGAAGACGTGCAACAATGCCAAGGTACAGACTTTTCAGCGAAATACTACTAACCATTCCATCATTGTTTCAGCAGCACAAGTTTCTTCAGTCCAACTGGCTATTGAAAGCCTATGTGGTGAACTTGTAGTGATGTCACCAGCTCTGCAGGACACAAGCAGTGACAGATTCAACAATTACATCAGTCTTGCCCATCGAGAGGTACGTTACGCACATACACTTGGTGGCAAGAGGTTTCATGACTACAGCTGACATTTTCAGCTGTTAAAAGTCTTTCCATCTGATGTCGTGAAAAGATTTTGTTTGCCAGCTCAAGCCATGGAAGAAGGGAGTATAATGATTCAAACAGCAGTGGAGTGCACCGGCGATGGTTACTGCAAGCAGGCGAAACTAAAGGAACTTCTTGAACTTCAAGAGATGACGAGCCTTTTACAGTTTAATCCAGCCAAAACAAAAGGTTTGATAATGTAGCGCTTAATTTGCTACTACTTTCACAGTACTCCAAGATACTTCAACCGTTGCTTGCAGTTGTGGACGTCTGTCGCAGTAAGAGACACGACTGCGACGCCAACGCCGTCTGTGAGATGTTAGACTCTTCGGCCGGGTACACTTGTACATGCAAGGCTGGTTACAATGATACTTCCGACAATCCATCGCTGCCCGGACGCAGCTGTATCCAAGACGCGCAGCCGCCGCAGCAGAGAGTAGAGGCTGCTGGTGCCGAGTGAGTTCCAGTGTTTATTCCACTGTTCCACTGTTTATTCATTTGTGTTGCAAATGCTGCAGCTGTGCGTTTGTGGACTTGCTGGGAGTCTGCATACCTGTTTCGCTCGCCATTGTTCTCATCCTGGCACTGTTGGCGCTAATATTCCTTCTTTGCGCCTGTATCTGGCGCTGCTGCTGCAACTGTGGGAGCGACGAGCCACAGGACGCTGAGGCCAGGCCCCTTGGTCAGTAAATTGTAAAACGTTGTTAAGCAACTTGCCAGCATGCGAGTGTCATGGGTCGGCCGCTGCAGGTTCGCCAGAAGACGCGGAACGCGGCAACTCTGGCGACAAGTCGCTGCATCGGAGGACTTCACCGGCTTACAGCGGCGGCCTGCAGGGTTCTGAAGACCACCCAGAACTGGTCGATTCTTTTCTGTTGCACTCTTCTGAATGTTCCCACAAAATTTGCGCTTCAGCAAGACGTCGAGGCCGTCTTTTCCAACACAGGCGCGCGAAGGAACGACACTCCAACTATGTGGGAAACGTACTTGAGAAGCAGACACATCAGGAGCGGCCAGTCGCAGCGATCAGTCAAAAGTGGGCAATCCCAACGAAGTGGTCCGTCGCATGAACTACATAAGTATGCTCACATTCAAATCACGTACGCTCACATACAAATTGAAGGTCGTTTCTCCAACCAAGTGCAACCAGCTGCACCAGTTGCTGAAGCACAAATGCAGCAGACCATGGCCGCATCGCCAGTATCTTCTGCAGAGTCTAGCAGACGGTACCAAAATACTTCAACATTGGACCCAATTGCCGAAGGCGATGAAGGAGAAATCCGCAGCGAAAAAAGCCGCGAGTTCAAAAATTCCACAATTGCTGGCTCCGCTGCCGACGTTGAGGTTCTGTTTATCCGATATATTTTAATTGAAATAAAACTAGTAGATTGTACACGAAATACCCGTGTTAGTACTGTATTGCATGTGAATTCAACAGGACGCGAATTTGGTTGACGGAGTGGGCGAAGCGTCCGACTTGGCGCCGCTACCAGTTGGCGAGCTGGACGAGTTGGGCGCTGACGCGGACGCGTACAGGGAGTGGAAAGAGCAGATGAACGTCAAGACCCCTTCGGATGACGAGCACGACCCAGAAGAGTGAGTGGGTGTCGTGACCTCATTGTCAGCCTTCGATTGCGTTTCCTTCTTTTCCGCTCAAGTGACGTGGTCGAGAAGCTGCATGGTCCGGACCCCAATCGACCGCGTCGTGACAGCAAGGAGACTGCCGCCGACGGCACCGGCACCGCCCCGTCTCGAACTGGTGGCGGCGCGAGCCAGGCCAGCAGTCGGCAGTCGAACGCGACGGCTTCTCAGCGCTGGCAGAAGGGCCCCTGGGGCGAGGAAGCGCTGAGTCGGTCCACTTCGAAGCAGTCCCACCAACAGCAGCAGGGCGCAAGGCCAGCGGTGGCGGCGGCGGCGGCGGCGGGGGCGCCGAGACGGTCGCGCCCCGAGGTCGACGAGATCGCCCAGCTCGACCAGACCAACAGCAGCGTACAGCAGAAGAAGGTCGAACGCATCGGCAGCGGCCACGGCCCGTACAAGGAGCAGCTCTGGTGGCACCACCAACGCAACTGATACCGAAATACACACACCGTACACACTTATCGGGTCCCATATATTTTTCCGTGCGTGCAATTTATCTGTCGGTGGCTTTCCAAGTCCTCTACATTACAATTTGTACACTCTGCGACGTCCGCGGTTCAATATACAGCATCTGGCCGGAGTACCGAAATGAGAGCGGTGGCATGGCATGCCGCTAGGCGGATGTACGGGACGCTTCACGCTTTCGTTCTCCAAAAACTTATTCGAATCGCAGCGGCTTCATGAGATGTTGCAGTGTTGTTTTCCCTCGCCGACATCGCCAGTGTCGCTGTCGTCTTGCGTAAAGTCCGGCACAACCATTTCTCTAAACGGGTTTGTTGAATCGAATTGCAGATAGCGCTGCGTTATGCGTACGAACCGTCCGAATCTGGGCGGTTTTGGCGGGGAGCTGATCATTTTCGCCTTGAGCATGTCCATCCGCAGAGTTGGACGTTGCGCCGTCTTTTCTTCATAAGAGGATGTCACGACTCCGCTGCTACTGAGATAGACACAGTCATGTATAACTGGGGAGCGCTACTGTATGGGATTTAAAAGGATTTAAAAGTACAGATAGGTGAGCGGTAGCTGTAGGTACAATAGAGTTGAGTTCGAGCCTGCAGCGGACCTTTTGTTGGGAGAGGCCTCCTGTTCGGAGAAGGAGGTGGCCTCTTGTGGCTCGACGGAGCCGCTGGCCGACTGTCTCTGTAGCTTGTTGCGCAGCTTGTAGAGGGCGGACGTCGTCTGCTGGCGGTCGGCGGTGCTGCTACCGGTCGCGACGAGGCCCAGCTGCGCGTTGGCCGAGTGCTTCTGCTGGAGCTGCTTGTGGAGCTGCGGGTTCATGTGCTTGGGCAGCTTGCCGTTGTGGAAGAGCGCGCCGAAGCACTCGTCCACGGACGTGCCCTTCTTGGCGCTGCACGCAAACACGGACGTCGCCGACCAGGCGCGTCGCGCGCTGTGCTGCGGCGACTGAACCCGACAAGCGCTGACACACAAGTCCTCAACGGCCGCGGCTCACCGACCGTCGTCTCGAGCTTCCGTCTCAGCTCGTCCACGTCGATCCGTTTGTTGGCGTCGGGCAGGTCGGATTTGTTGAGCGCGATCACGATGCCGACGCGGTCGGACGAGGCGCCGGTCGACGGGCCGCCCTGCTTGCACGCCAGGATCTCCTCGCGCAGACGGAACACTTCCTCTGTCGTCACGAGCCGCTCAGGGCAACAGACCAACAAGAAAATGTCCCCTGAACACGACATTGTAACCTCAGGATTAAATGCGACTGGCGATTTCCGGAAGATTCGTTCGAAAGACTGACCTGCGAGAAAGGAGAGGCGTCTGGCGGCGGGGAAGGGGTCGTTGCCGGACGTGTCGAGTATGTCGAGGTGGTAGAGGTCGCCTTTGATCTTGTAGACCTTTCTGTGGAAATTCTCGATGGTCGGCAGGTAGCGGTCGTCAAAGTCGTCCTCGAGGAAGCGCCTGACGAGGGCCGACTTGCCCGTCTGCGTGGAGCCGAGCACGACGAGACGGTAGCAGCGCTTGACGAGCGGCGAGCTGGGACAGCTGAGGCCGGCCACCTCCTGGCCCGCCCCGCTCGTCAGCCGCTGCACGGTCCTGTGGATCGACATGTTCAGCGGCGCCGAGGCGGCGAGCCTCGACGAGCTCGTGGGCGCGAAGTCGGCGTCGACGCGGTCGAACGTCGAGAAGAACCGGCGGAACTGCTGCAGGCCTCTAGCCTGAAACGGTTAACTTGAGTCTCCCTTGGCTCGACGGCCGACTCGGCTCGTCTATCTTCTGCACGGAGGGGATGGTCCCTAATAAGCAAGTGCCGCCGCCGCCCCAAATGCGGCCTTAACGACACCTTTTCGCTTCGAGCCAAGTGCGACTGCGGCTTTCCCGACTCTCTGGCGGGTTCTCGGCGCCGCGGCGCTAGCACTGACGATCAATTCCAGGAGAAGAACGCAGGCGGCTGGCAATTAGGGCCTCTTTGTACTTCTACACGACGCGCCTAATTAGCGGTACGCGCATGACACACATGGCTGCACTTCCGCTGTCGAACCGACGTGGGACGGTCGGCACATGGTTCGCGCTCGTCGTCACCACGCGTTCTCTCAGTCGAAAACTGCTGATTCAACGCATGGCGACCGGACGCGCGAACGTCTGACATGATACACATATTTTCGCATGCGCACAAGCCTGTGACGCCGTTCACGAACGCCGACTCGACTCAGCTATAGTGCGAGCACGCGGGCTCGCGTCGTTTGTGGGCGGCGCTGACCGCGGCTTTTGTGCTGGCAGAAAGGCAAACGAATCTGGATTTCCACCATGATGGGCTTGAATAATTCGCGACGAACGGGGGCCAAACTGGCGTCGCTGTCGAAGGCTAGCCGACGGCCGATTGGTCTCGACCGGCGCGGCGTACACACGCGGGAGGCAAAGGCGATGGGTGCGGGGGGTGAGGGCGCGACTTGTGCGTACACCAAAGCGTGTCGCGGGTGCGCTGAATTTATTTGGCTTGAAAATTGCCCCCGCTACCGGCCTACCGCCAGCCCTCCATCTGCGCAACAGCGGTCGTCGCCGCCGGCCAGCTGTCGCAAATTTCATCATTTGGTCGTCGTTCATTGGAATTCCTACAGCCGACGACGACGACGACGACGACGACGACGCAAGGCGCCCCATGGGTCGGCAACAAATGGAGTGGCGCGTCGACGTTTGAGGGCTGCTCGGCTGTCCGAGCTGTGCACTGGTCTGAGCCGTTGCCTGCTCTTACCTTTTTGACGGTGTCGCCTGCCGGCCGTCCGGGCGCCGTCTCTCCGCGTCGTAGGCGTCTGGGCGAGCTCCGATTCATGCCGCGGTCCTCGTCTTACTTTCTCGCTCTCGCTTTTGTCCTTCTCGCGGCCACGGCAGCTGCGACGCCGCGCGGCGGTGTCGTCGGTGGCGAAAAGTCGGTGTCGTCACCCCGGCGGCGTCGTCTCGAATGACTCGTCTTGGCGTAATGAGAAACGAGAGAAATCTAATTCGAAGCGCAGCGGCGCGCCTCCACAGCGCCGCGCTGTCGTCTCCCGGCGAGGCCAGGCCGGGTCGCCTAACCCGCGTCGACGACGACGGACGGCGGCCGCGGTGAAAACGGATGGGGAAACGGTTTGATTATGCGACCGCCGGTGGCCGGCGATGCGTCCGCACCGGCGGCGCCAGCTTTACGAGGCGTCGTCAGAAAGCCGTCTTCAATCGGCAAGGCGCCTCCGTGTCAACGACGTCTGTTGCGGCCGAGATAATATGCGTAATGAATTTTCTTCGTCTCTTTCCGCAGCTGCGCTGTCCGGGGCCGAGCAGGTGCTGGCCGGGCCGGCTGTCATTAGCCAGACCCACGACCCCACCGCGCATGCCGACGCGCTCGCATCTCGCCCCAACAACTTTCAGCAACACGTATACGCATTACCGATGCTTTCAGCCGACAACTTCGCTGGACGAGTCATAATGGAGTGCTATTGCGAACCATTCATCTTGCCCCTTCCCCTAGGAGGCGCAGGTGCGCTCATTCAACTGCCTGTCCTGGCGGACGGACTACTCACCGGAGAGTTTGCCCCAGGAAGAGTCACGCATGATACCGTAGTGGCTCAGCAGACGCTGCAATGTACAGTGTGAGTCAAAAGGACAACAACACTTCGGCTCCAGGCCTGGGCTGGGGCGGAGCCGCGTCCGGGAGACGGGCACGTGGGGCGTCAACAAGAAGACAAGGCTGCGCATTCCTCTAGTGGTAATTTGATCGGCGCGTTCGCCGCTTCCCCCACTCTAAAGTGCCTTTCTCTGTCTCGAGCCGACTGCGGCGGCGCGTCGACGCTAGCCCAGCGGCGACGTCGACAAGAGACGCGAAATAAAATGGAGGCAGGGCTGCGGAAGTGGACACCCGCAGAGTTGGACGAAAGTGCGCCTTGGCGGCTGACGCGGGCAACTCCCGGCGGCTGGGGCTGACGTGCCTGACGTCGTGCCGACGCCGACGTGTGGTCGGGGCTGACGCACGTGTGTGCCTCGGTCAGCGTTCGCCGGCGCACGCGCAGTTAATGGCGAAGGCTAGTGGTACACGACCCGCCCGCACATACGTCCACGCCCCGCCCACGTGCCTCGTGTAGACGACACAAGTTGGGGGGTGTCGGAAATTGATTTTACATGTTGACGCACAGTCGCGCACGAGGGCTCTACAGCGCACTATGTATAGTAATTCTGTCGCTATGGAGGACAACAACAGATCGCTCCGGCCAAAATGGAGAACTAGGAGTGCAGGTCACTCGCGATCCCGACGTCTACAAAAGAAACGAATCCATTCCACGGACACGACACAGTTCCGACCGCCAAGAAGCTCCCAATAGACGGCCGTAAGCCGTGCACGACTGTATATGCAACTGAATCTGTGTGTCGAGCAGAAAGAAGTACGTCGAGTTGGCCCTCACTGACGGAGTTGCGATGCCCCGTCCTACGGCTCTGTCTCCGTCTCAGTCGGTCTGCGGCGTCGGCGGCGCCGGCGCTCCGTTGGCGTCGGCGTCGTGGGCGGCGTCGACGAGGCCGTCCTCGAGGGAGCCGACCACTTCGAGCGGTCGGTGGCGGAGGTCGCCGCTCTTGCTGGGCTCCGGCTGGGGGTGCTCGTGCTCGGCTATGGGCTCCGTCCAGCGCTCGTGCGTCACGCCCGCCATCGGCACGGCGATCGTCACGCGAATCGCCTGTGCGTAAACGCAACCTAGCCAACGGTTGGTGTGAGAGAGACAACATTCCAATACAATGAAAGCTTTCGGGACCAATCGAAACGATACAATAATCTTGGCGTGAGAAACAATCAAGCAATCAACGAGAAAATATAGGTACTACAATATTTGCCAACAAAGAGAAACAGCAATTTGAAATCTCCAGAAAAACGTTGCAGAAAGTACACCTATCAGCGTAACATTTGTTCAAGAAGACGTTGACTCCTTGGCCAGAAATAAGATTATCTTTGCATGCCTTGCATGCACTGTGTCATGTAGATGCCTACGTTGCACTTCTCTTAGATTGCAGAAAAATATGGAGCGTCTGAAGAGCGATACCAATCAATCAAGAACGCAATTTTGTTGCGCAAATTGAAGGAATTTTGCACCGTGTTTTTTCCGATGTTGTGGTGGTGGTGGTGCTGCAAAACGCCAAGGTTAATCTGATCGGGCCAGTTCGCACCGAAAGCCCGAGTCGCGACTCGAGACGTTGCAGCAGGGGGTTGCTTGATTGCTCACCTGTATTTTCTTATAGAACGGCGGGCATGGGCACTGCTGGTAGGTGACGATGTCGCCAGCGTGGGGCACGAATTCGCCTTCAATGCTGCAAGCACGTGTTTAGCAGCTAGGTATGTGTGTACACGCTTCTTGCGACGAAGCCGACACGCCTTACTCCGTGATGTGAACGAAGACGTCGTCGCCCGGGGTCTCGGGAGTGACGTATCCGTGTCCCTTCTGTCTGCAGAAGTACTTCACCCGGCCTCGAAGCACCGGCCCCTGCGCCGCCATCTCCGTTCTAGGCAACAGTAGTATCAGGGTGCGCAAGAGCGAACCCATATTGAAACAATCCGTATTACCTTGAACTGAATTCCCCACTGAAAACTTTCCCTACAGTGAACAGTACTTGTACTGTGTACAGACTACATACAAGTCAGTGCATGTAATTCACCTGTGTCTGTACTGTACACAGTAGTGTACCTGTCATAGTTGTGTGGTGTTCGTCTGACCCGCTCTCATCTTGTGCACCGTTTTGCTCAGACCTTAGTTTGTATCCACGCCGGAGGGTAAGGAAACAGAGCTGCATATGTACATGTAGGTACCGTACAGTGTAAAGTATATACCGTGTGCTTGCAGTGTCACCTACCCATACGTTTCCTTTGTCCTACGTACCTACCAGTATTAGTGGTCAGACTCACAGCGACATGCGCCGACTGCGTCGTGTGGTCGGTGGCGAGTACTTCTCTTGTAGCTGTGGAATCTGCAGCGAAGCTCTTCGATTCGTTATCGGCCTGTCGCTGATGCTGGGGGCGCGCGTGCCAGACCGAACTTTTGGCTCGGTTCCCCACATTTCGCCCAGACACTATGGCAAAATATACCTTGCGCGTTCTGAACCTTCCAAGCTAATTTTACAGAGCAGGAACTCTCAGCGTCGCAAACTTGTTATGATTAGCCTGCGCCCGTCGCCCGACTCGACTCATTGGGTCTCTATTTTGAGACATGCCTATAGCTGTGAACGTGTACGTTGTGGACCATTTCGGAAATGAAAATTGAGTAGGTGGGGCTTCGAGAGGAGGGAGGCGTGGCGCGCGCGCACGAGGCGGAGCAGAGGGTCTGCGAGTCGGGAATTGCCATGAGGCGCTTGCGCAAAAACTCCAGCTCCTCGCTCTCCGTCGGCGACGTCGCCCCCGCACGATCTTCGGACGACGCCATCCGGGCGGCCGGGCCTGAAGGACGGAAAAGCTCGTTTCATTAGCTCCCCCCCCCCCCTCTAGTCGCTCTCGCCTAATTGATGGCCGCCTATGGTTCACCGTTCGGCCGACTAATTTCAGAAGTTTTTCGAAAGGCCTCCATCACGCGGGCGGCGCGGACGCGACGGCGCACTATGCGTCTAGATCACCGCGAGCGCAGCGAACGTTGATAGACGTCGTATGCATGGAAATAGAAGGCGCACAGCGTACAGCGTGCGTATCCCAATGGCAGAGTTGTTATGGCGGCCGCCGATCCCGTTTGTCGACTCCTGCGCTCAGTTGACCGCCCGTGTGCATGTGCGTGCGCCGCACATGCGTTTGAAGACGGCGCGAGCAGTTGAGTGAGGAAGGCGCAGATTAGAAGGCCGCGCAAACTGGGCGGAATTACCTGGCAGAGAGTGAGGGCAGGGTGCGATCTGCGGTCGCGTCAAAATTAGTTCTAATCCGGGCGATGGCAGAGTCAGCCTTCTGAGCCGCGAAGCAGTCAGACGGCCGAGCTTTTCGATGGTCGGAGAATGGCTGTCGCGCATGCGAACGTTCGCCGGAGCGGAGCGGAGAGCGCAAACACGCGTCGGACGTCGTTAGCACGACGACGGCGGTCGTCGTCTCGCGTTACATGGACGGCCGCTGGACAACGACGACTAACGAGTGCAGCAGAAGTCGTTGGCGCCGTCCAAGAGCCGCCGCGAATCGTCCCCGATTCGTCGTCCTCGTCGTCATCCGCTGGCATCCGACGCTCCCCGCAGAGGGAGGGCGAGAGGGCGAGAGCATTTCGCGGGGCGCATTCAGCGCTCATGAAGCGATAGATAGGATTTCGTCTTCTGCGGCGCGGAGGGAAAGAAGAGACAAGGAACGGCGGATCGATACAGCGATGGCGGCGACGCAAAAATCAACGGCCGCTTTCACTCGCGCTTCTGTTTTTATGGACGGATGGAGGGAGGCGCAACGCCGCACGCCAGGCAGATTAGCCGTCGTGGCTCGCAACGCGCGACACGCGACGAGAAGCGCCATCGTCCCTAATGGAAAGGCCTTGACAGAGTGTGGCCTCTCGCGTTCTCCCCAAGGTATATATAGGTATGCATCGGTCAATCGCATGTACATCTCAGTCTTCAACGGAATTGACACAAAGCCCGCTAAGTACTCGCCGCAAAATGAATGCGGCCACTGTCTTGATTAGCCTTCGACGAATCTGCCGGGCGCAGAGAAGAAGGTAGAATCGGGACACCGAAATAGCAACACGGGGGTCGTCGGATGTTCATGGCGTTCTGGAGATGGTGAGCAGGTAGGTCCAGTAGTAGACGTTGAAGAGGATGAAGGTGCCGGGGAAGAGGTAGGCGGAGATCTTGTCGATGCGATCGGGATTGAAGTCCATCGCGACGGCGAGGCAGCAGAAGAGCGTCTCGCGGCCGCTCCGCCGACGCCGCTCGATCGACGAGCCGCTGCCCCTTTCCGTCGGCGAGTGCTCCTCCGCCGCCGACGAGTAGCGCAGCACCGACGTCAGCTCCTGCAGCGCCCATTCAGTCTTTTCCCAACAAAACGACCACGCGGCCGACTCCACTACCATGCATGTTTGATGTGATTGGGTCTTTTGGGTGGGGTCATCACGCGTGCGTGCGTGCGTGCCCCAGAAAAAAATGGAAGCGACGGACGCACGTTGAATCTTCGATTGACGGACCACTTCTCGGTGTTGCGCCGACGGAATTTGCCTCGCGGCTCCTTGGTGACGGTCTGGAACTTCTCAGGGTTGCGCGTCTTGAATCCGATCAGTGCGAGCTCGATCAGCGAACCGAAAATGAAACTCATCCCTCTGAAAGTTCGGCTCGAATTGTGCACGCGACGCACAGTCGAGACTGTGACTCGCGCACGCGAGAAGCCAAATGTCCATCGCTTTCACGTAGCTGACTCTGGGCAGGTCTTGCAAGATCTGGGCGAATTGAAAAATCATGGCCAGCAGGGCGTTCACCCCTAAACGCGCATCTCCCATGATATGCTGTAGAGCACGCAGTGGGCACGTCGCAGACTGAGACGCGTCACCGAGCATGGTCCTAGCAGGAATGGCCTTAGTTCCCAAGAAGAAGCTGATCCAGCTAATAAAAACCGTCAGATATGTGGGCACGTAGCCCTGCAGTATGTACCAGCCGTAGCGCCGCTCGAAAGTCATTTCCAAAATCAGCATGTCGCGCACGCCCGCTTCTGGCGTGTGCACCTAAATCAGCGCGCAGAAGCACTGTTGTTGTCGACATTTAGACCAGGCTGTGTCTAACTAGACCTGCGGTCCGGAGGCGAGCCTGTAGTTCATGACGAAAAAGTCGGGCAGCTCTCTCTGATTGGCGTCGACTTCGTAGGCGGTCTCTTGCATCTTCCACGACAAGCGTACGTCGTCCCGATTGAACGTGTAGCTGGCGAACTGCAGCCGGCACTTCTGCGTGTCCATTGGAAAATTGCTGAACGTTGCTCGTTGCGAAATCGTAGTCGTAAGGCGGTTCGAAAGCGCGCCAGTAGTGCACTGGACTCACTGCAGCTGAATGTTGCAGGGGCCGACGACCTTGACGCGGTAGTTGATCCAGAGCGAGCCGTTGGGGTAGATCATGAGGAAGACGTTCTTGAAGGGACTCTCGTGCAGGACGGATGTCTTGCTGTTGATGAAGCAGGTGTTGGGCCGCCAGAGTCGGTCCAGCACGTGCTTGTCGAACATGGCCCTGTCCTTGCAGGGCTTCAGCTTGTGATAGACGAGGGCAGTGTCGTCCCACCATTCGTTCATATACAGATCTGCAATGCTGCTCATCGGAAGAAAAGGACTGTGCAGAACTTTGATCGAGTCATTTGGTTAAAAAAACTGATGGTATCGCACCGACGGTGAATTCCTGGGAGATTTCGGAGATGGAGGTGATCTCCTGGATCCAGGGCTCGACCTTGACGTGCACAGGTCTGGAAGGGAACTTGAAGCGGTCGTAGCGCGCCTCCTTGCCCATGACGAGGCGGTCGATGATTTCCAGCTCGTCCGTGCACTCCCCCGACTCCGCCGCCGCCTCCGCCGACAGCGTCGTGTGCAGGGTCAACGACAGCAGCAGCAGCATCGTCGGTAGCCACCGGCTGCGGGAGCGCATCCTCTAGGTGGACCAAATGTGCTGTCTCGCCACCCTTCCGGCTACTTCTTCTGAGGTAGGGACTAGGGACCGACGACGACGTTGTCGCACAGGTGCCTATTGGTCGCACTCGAGCGCTGAGCAAATAACGCGTCCTACAGCAACTGTGTCGACGCCACGGAAGACGAAGCGACGCGGACGCGTTGCCGCCACCTTTCGCTTCAACCACAGCCTTCGGGTAGCCGACCGGCCGTCACAAGTCATTTTTGCCGCTCCTTAACCGGCGGCGGCGGCGGCGGCTCTCCAAGTCGGCCGCCGGGATGGGCCGGGGCCGCTTCATGGAAGGCCCAGCGAGATTGAATTGTCGACGGCCGACGACAGCTCCCGCGCCGACGCCGCCTCTCAGTCAGTCAAAAGTCGCCCCGGGGCTAGAGCCGCCACTAGCGGTGCGAGGCCGATTCTATAGGCGCTGCCTACTCGGCGCAGCGCCAGCTTCCGCAAACGGCCATCTATCGAGGCTCGCCAGCCGTGTAAGTGAGGACGACAGCCTCGCATTTATGCATACGCAATTCATGCGCGTGTACATACATGCGTATACCTATATGCATGTCCACAACCACACACACACACACACACACACACACACACACACACACACACACACACACACACACACACACACACACACACACACACACACACACACACACACACACACACACACACACACACACACACACACACGCACGCACGCACGCACACACACACACAAGTACACGCAGCACTGAATGGACAGGGATCGGCAAAGGGGTGAACACGTTCGTTCGATGAATGTCGGTCTACCTACCTAAACCCTAAAACGAAAACGAAATGTGGACAATGTAGACCTTAGACGCGCTAATGAACAGATGTGAGGTGCATTGAAAGAGGGATAGGTAAAAGGTACCATAGGTGGTAGCTACATGTAAATACATACGTTACCGATCTGTGCGTACTTACAAGTGTGAAGTTCTTATATTAAGGAAAATTTTGCAGGTGGCTGCAAAAAAGGAGAATATGTGACGCTCCTTTAGGCCCAGTTTGAAAAAACGCGGTATTAAAAGTTGCCACTTCATCAGATGATCAACTTCAGTTTGGACAAACCGTGTATAATCGAACCAAGCGCAGCAACACGTCACATATTCGGCGTTTGTTGTGCTCGCTTGGATCACTGGAAAGGCAGTCCAGGCTGCATGAGGACCGAGGCCTTTCATTCCTTGGACTCAGAGACGAGAGCGGGCCTTGTCCTTGACTGAACGTCTACAGATGGCAGTTCCGTCCATAGGCACAGGCTAACAGAAGCGGAACAAAGATGAACGAGAATCGAAGATTGAATGTAGGGTATACTTGGTACTCAAGATTGTGAAATGATGGTGCATATCACTTACTGTAAGGGTAAGCCACATCTTAAAAATTTAAGACGGGCAGGGTAGCAAAATTATTTATGCAGAATCTTTGGCTGTGTGCCCTGTCCACCCATACAATGCCTAATGAATGATGCGTGTGAGGAAGGAGTGTGAGGAAGCAGAGAGAGAGAGCCAGTAGAGTACGTACATGCGCTTACGCCCATACAGTAGTCTTGCTAGTCGCTACTGTGTGTGTGCGCGCGTGTGCATTTGTAGGTACGCTGCATCTTAGTCGTTGTTGTTGTTGTTGTTGAGCGTAGTCGTTGAGTTAGTCGTTGAGTCGTAGGTGTTAGTCATTTCTGCCGCCTAGCGTGCATTCGGTAGGCCGCTTAGCGTGCATTCGACAGCTGGCAGGAATCCGATGAAGAAGCTGATTCATGTCCGCTCTCTCGTCTTCGAGATCGTCGGGTCGGCGCCGCTTTTGACATTTGGCGCCGTCCAGACGGCCTCGGCCGTTGAGCGGCCGGCGGCGGTGCCTTAGTCATGAGACGCCGGCGCCGGCGGCCCTTTGTAAGCGGCGCGTGCGAACGGGCGCTCGCCGGATTGCGTTTCCGCTCTCGCGCGCGCGGTGCCGGGCGCGTCCGTCTCTTGATAACCTCGCGCCGCCGGTGAGCCGGCCAGTTGTGGCAAGAAGTCGAGTGAGTGAGGAGAGAGCGCAAGCAGCCGACAGTCTTAGAGCGAACCCCCATAGAGCTAACAACTGGGCGGCTCCAAGACTTCGGCCAAGGGACATCGACGGGGGCGAGGCAGCAGGGCCACGCGACAGGCATCGACAAGCAACGGCCAGCCGAGGAGCAGAAGCGCGGGTTGAGAACACTCCCCGTCGACGAGCCGGCAGCCTCGTGCTGTTTCGGGCCAAGAGCGGGTTGAGAACACTCCCCGTCGACGAGCCGGCAGCCTCGCGCTGTTTCTGGCCAAGACCGCAGCAGACAGGACCGCAGACTTCAACCAAGCGAGTCCCCAGCAACCAGCCAAGCGAGCAAGGAGCAAGGAGCAAGACTCCAGTCTATGCACAAAGGTACGCCCGTCTTCCAGAACGCAGCCAGAGACGCTGGCGTCGTCGATCGCCAGCTACAACGCGACCGTGAAACGCGGCACCGTACTAACTCCAACGAGAGCAATAGCTCCACAAACGGTGCGCCGCGCGTCCGACAGTGACAGCGCGGACGGGATTGAAACACCTACCGTAGTCGGACCCACCGTAGTTGGACCTACCGTAGCCGGGCATCAATCGAACGCGAACGACGACAACATGGCCATCTCCCAGGAGCAGTATAACAACTTGGTCACTTCCCTACAGGAGCTACGGTCGCGGCAGAACACTGAGCAGCTAGACAGCGTATTGCGCACCTTCGCCACAGCGAACGCCAACCATACAGTGTACGAGCAACTGTCGAAAACGCCGCTTTTCTCGGGGGATGGGGCAGTTTCGATCGACAAGTGGCTACGAACCGTGTCCAACGTCATGGAGCAGTGCTCTGCTCCAGAGGCGCAGCGAGCACAGCTACTGCTAGGCCGTTTGACTCGGCGTGCAGCAGAGTTCGCCGCCACTCTCACAGCTGCAGTCAGGAACGACCCCAGCGCCTTATCGGCTGCTCTGCGTAACAAGTACCGTAATCCGCGGGACAAGGCTACCGCAATTCGTGAGCTACACATCAGGAAACAACTTGTGACCGAATCCGTTCCGGAATTTGGTCGCTGCCTGCTTGAACTCGGAAAGATTGCCTATGGAGACGCCGTCATTGACGCTGCCAACCCTGCTGCCAACGACCACATCGGAACCTTGCGCCAAATCTTCCTGGACGGGCTATACTCCAATTCGCTGCGAAACACTGCGAGGGTGCTTTGCCCCGATACAGTCAATGGATACTTTCCACTTGTTGAATGGGTAGAGAGCCTGAGATCGCGCCTGAGTGAGACATTGCCTGCGAGTAGCAGCGCCAGGGCTGCCGAGCCATTCGCGCTGCTTGGAGCTATCGCAGAAGGGAGCGCCACCGCGTTGGGCGTCTCCGAAGATGGGCAAGCCCAGCTGAACAACTTGGCAGTGAGAACGCCGCAAGTGGCCACTGCCGCTGGGTTCGATCAGCGTTTTGGGAGAGACGCTGGTGGGCACCGATCGCAGTCGTGGGGACCAGTAAGCCATAACAACAGACGCGTATGTCTGTGGTGTGGCCTAACAAATCACTGGATTTCGGAATGTCACAAGCGCCAGCGAGAGCAGAGTCGGCCCGCTAGCAGCACTCGACGAGTCAGCAATGACCGCCTTGACGGGCCTCGTCATTGTTTCACGTGCTCTTCGCCGATGCACACCAGCGCTTTCTGCCCTGACAACTACTGGGACACGCCTACAACAAATGACCATGTCAACAGCTTCAGCTACGAAACTCCTAGCCGAGTGACTTCCTCTGGCGGAATGACACACACACAACACCATCGGAGCTCCAACCTTCCACAACCCCACACCCAGACATTCAACAGTTCCAATTACTACACAGCCGGTTTTTGCAACAGTAATCCATCGTGTCAGTTCCGCAACAGACAACTGACTCGGCTAAACCACCTACAAATGCAGCCCATGGTCAACGACGAAGACGCGCCACAGAACGCGCTGCACCACAGCGCCAGCGCTGCTGCGAGTGAACCAACAAACGACACCAACACCGGTTCTATGAGACAACAGACAGACAACGACAGACGCTTGGAGCTGCTTGAATCAATCAACACTCGTCTAACAAACTGGGAATACGAAGCACAGACCAGAGTGTGTACTCTTCACTTCTATCAGCCATTCGACCTCGAGCTGCACGACTCAACACCTACTACTGGTGAGCCCGCCGACGCTGACGTCGACGTAGAGATCCTCATCCCGACTGCGCGCAGTGGCAGTCATGGACGCAGCAGCACCCAGTCTTCGTTCACCAGCACCACCAGCTCCAGTGCCGAGGGGATTGGCGCTCTAGAGGCGTCTGAACCTCCAGCTGCGCAGGAGGAACAACAACCAACACAAGAAGCAACCAAGATCAAGGTCACGATGCCCGACCACCTCACTCGACTGTCGCGCCCAACTCACGCCACTCCTAATACCACCAAGGAGACCCTGGAAAAAGCACAGTCACCACAAGACGGGCGAGTAGACAAGCAATCTGCTCGTCGGGACAAGACACCGGAAGACGCGTCAAACAAAAAGGACAAGAGGTCCAGCTCCAAGTTGAGCATATGGTGCCGAGCCAAGGCCGGTGGAGGCTCGAAGGCAGTCAGAAGGGCCCTTATGGCTGCGCTACTACAAGTTCTGCTGCTCTCTACCAACGCTGACGCTGTCTTGTCCCCTGCGAACACGTTCTACCTCTGCGGAGGCAATCAGAGGCTTGGGACCCTCATCGACTATCCGGCCATTCTTCAATTTAAAGGCGCGCTGTCCCCTGCCACTGCTCGGCACCAGTCCTTCAAGACTGGTAAAATAGCCGTGTTCGTATATTGCGTTTCTCCCATGGTGACCGCTGCTACAACGTCACGCAAGCTCAACCATACAAGACTGCACACCAAGACCACTGTCAGCTGCAAGCATAAAAAGAAGATATCGCGATACCGCGCTCAGCGTTGGACACGTTCCCAACGCCAGTTGCTGATCCGTTACTTTTGTCCACCACCACAGCGCCATCCAAGGAACAGTCACCATTCTCTACACCCTCCAGCAGAGTGTCGCGGCCGCGCCTCTCGTCGCAGTGCCATGCTGTCCAGTAGCGCCACCATCGCTCGCGTCGTGGACGAGCGCCATCTTCCTGCGCCACACACACGACACGGACAGCTCAGCGGCCAGCGACGAAGTCTGACTTTCGGGACGAAAGTCGTTCTTCCCGGGGAGGAGTGTGAGGAAGGAGTGTGAGGAAGCAGAGAGAGAGAGCCAGTAGAGTACGTACATGCGCTTACGCCCATACAGTAGTCTTGCTAGTCGCTACTGTGTGTGTGCGCGCGTGTGCATTTGTAGGTACGCTGCATCTTAGTCGTTGTTGTTGTTGTTGTTGAGCGTAGTCGTTGAGTTAGTCGTTGAGTCGTAGGTGTTAGTCATTTCTGCCGCCTAGCGTGCATTCGGTAGGCCGCTTAGCGTGCATTCGACAGCTGGCAGGAATCCGATGAAGAAGCTGATTCATGTCCGCTCTCTCGTCTTCGAGATCGTCGGGTCGGCGCCGCTTTTGACATTTGGCGCCGTCCAGACGGCCTCGGCCGTTGAGCGGCCGGCGGCGGTGCCTTAGTCATGAGACGCCGGCGCCGGCGGCCCTTTGTAAGCGGCGCGTGCGAACGGGCGCTCGCCGGATTGCGTTTCCGCTCTCGCGCGCGCGGTGCCGGGCGCGTCCGTCTCTTGATAACCTCGCGCCGCCGGTGAGCCGGCCAGTTGTGGCAAGAAGTCGAGTGAGAGAGGAGAGAGCGCAAGCAGCCGACAGTCTTAGAGCGAACCCCCATAGAGCTAACAATGCGCATCGTCAGAGAGATGAAAGAGTTTGAGAGGGTGGATTGATAGTGGTACGTAGTGTTGTGGCTGTGTGCGATGGCTCGCACAACAAACGCCGAATATGTGACGTGTTGCTGCGCTTGGTTCGATTATACACGGTTTGTCCAAACTGAAGTTGATCATCTGATGAAGTGGCAACTTTTAATACCGCGTTTTTTTCAAACTGGGCCTAAAGGAGCGTCACATATTCTCCTTTTTTTGCAGCCACCTGCAAAATTTTCCTTAATACAGTGTTTTTTCGTAAAAGAAAGATTAATCAAAAACTCACGCACGCATACACATACAAACCCACAGCAGCAGACCAGAACGGACGCATGCTCAGTGTTGCACCATAAAGCTTATGAAAACCGTGTACCACTGTACACATTGTGCGTGCGTGCGTGTGTGTGCGTGCGTGCGTGCGTGCGTGCGTGCGTGCGTGCGTGCGTGCGTGCGTGCGTGCGTGCGTGCGTGCGTGCGTGCGCGCGCGCGCGTGCGTGCGTGCGGGTGTGCAGATGTGTCATTTTCGTGTATCAGCGCTGTAGCGAGCATCCGTCCATAAATGTTTCCCCAGCTCAAAAAATTGTCAAAATTCTGGTAAAAGAACCTAGAAAAAAGACAAAAAATGTGGAATGGACTGGAGACACTGCAGTAAAGCAACGCTGATGGGTTTCCCAAGGGGACACGTGCAAAAACAAAGGCAGGCGTTACTGGGATTCGAACCAGCGACCTCTTGATTTAGGGAACATGGTAAAAAGAAGAATGTGCCCAGTAAACCATAGCTCACGATCTACGGCATGTAGCAAGAGTCCCTCCGGGGATTTTATTTTTTGATGTGGAGCATAGATGCCTGCGAGGTTTCATTTCAATTGATGCAGGCGCGGAGTGGGCGGCGAACCAAAAAGCTTAGCTAGACCCACTTTTCACAACATCTCCAAAAACTTCTCGGTAATGCACAAGCGTATGGAAGCGTGTTATGACTATCGATTACCCCTTTGAATGCGCTTCTTTTGAGCTATCACGCGCCAGAATTCGTCCAGGAAATCAAAAATAATGCACGATCATAGTTCCGAATTTTGCCCAAAATGGGGGTGCGCCAAGAGGGTCGTGCTGCGAAACATGGAAATCGGAGCGCTCCCATTGTCGAAAGTGACCTATTCCAGGTCCAGACGAGTAACTTTCATCATTACAGCACAGCCCTGCGACGAACGGTTGAAGCGCCTATAGCTAACAAAATTTCCCCAAAATTACCGAAATTTGAGTTGGCAATATCTCAGAGTGTGGTGAGAATTTCAAAGGTCATGCAAGCGCCGTGGACTCACCTTCAGAAATAGTTCACGAAACTCAAAAAAACATTTGGGGGTTTACTCGGCTTTTTTTCGAGTTTTACTCTTGTCAGATTTTGGCCCAAAAAACGGCTATGTCCAAGAAAAATGAACAAAATCGGCCATAAATCGAGATCCGTAGCACCTAAAGAAATTTCCCTTGGAGGCACAAATTGCCATCATATACCGCCTGCTCACGCCAAGTTTTGTGCGAATCGCCCGTAGCGTTCCAGAGCGGTGGCCCAAAAAGTGTGTGCAGAACAGGAAAAAAAAAACACCACTTCTTCGGAACATTTTCGGTCATTTCGTCTCAATGCGCTGGACTACCGAAACGCGGGATGGCTTATTCGATTCCGGTTTAGGAGGCGGTTCTTTTGAGCTATCATTCGCCAAAATCGATTCAGGCAATCAAGAGTTATAAGCGACTGAAAATTCTACAAACCGCATTGAGGAAGTGCTCACATATTAGGGTTGTACGCTGACGCGTACACCCTGATTCTTGTCGTGGCGCAGCCAGCCAGAACTTCCAAAGGAGTGGGCGACGTCATTTTACTGGTTTTGTTCCTAGTTTGGGAAAGTAAAAGCTCCCGTCCCCCCCCCCGGGCTACACGCCACTGTGCACGCTAATGCAGTTTGTAATTTGTGCGCAATAGAACGTTGAACTATCCGTTCCACATGTTTGACCGTGGGTATTGCGAGTCAGTATTGTACACACCGCTTTTTAACGGGCAAATGTAGTGATCTTTGATTGTGCTCGTGATGATTGGCTTACTAACGATCTTTGCACGTCGCAACCACGCTCGCAACTCTTCTTGGCTACGGTAAATAAGCGAAAGATACATGTACACGATAAACACTGTGGGCCCGCGCTAGACTGTTTTAGTGTGCCTGTATTGTCCGATCGTGACAAATCATTCGGCGCTGCCGTTGATCATCAGCTCAGCTTCCTTGAGCACCCCGTCGCTGACCTCCTGTTTCTCGTACCCGAAGCAGCCGAGATAATCGGAGAGGCTCGGCTTGACGACGACGGGGGGGCAGACTGGCTTGCGCGTGTAGCAGTAGCAGCGGAAGGGCCGATTGCATGGACAGTACTTGGGGTGCTGCGGCGAGTAGGACGCCGTGAGAACACACCTCATACCCCAAGGGGCACTATTGGAAGGGGAGTTCGATTGGAGTATTTACGGTATTTGTTTGTCTGCTTCCAGGAGGGGCACCTTGGCGCAGGAGCAGTAGTTCCAGCTGGAGGGCAGGCAAGGCGAGTACTTGGTGCAGACCTTGACAGGCTTGGCTGCCACCACACGGCTGGGAGCTTGCGCAGTCATCGTCGGGCCAACGCACAGCGCCAACAGCACGAGCACGCACTCCTTCATGCTCCCTCTTCGATTCGAACCAACGAGCAAGGCAGCAACTGGCAGGAAAACTTGGCAGACCGACAAACTTGAACCTGCCTGGCTGGGCTATTTATGGCGAAGGCCACACACCGCCAACGCTCTTTTGCAAACCTTGTGATTTACGACCCTGTTGTGCGGAGCGCCAACAAGTCAGCGAGTCGGCTTTATGACGACATCCGTGACGTAATGGAATACCACTTCCGGTATTATCACGCGTGTATGATAACATCTTGAAACTGTCACGAACGAAACTGATACATGTCGACTTTGCAACGGTGCCGTACAGCTCGTTCTCACGCACAAGATTGCTTTGTGACGACAATTATTCACACCATTGTCGTCACACCTAAAAATTCACAACTCGTTTTGTCAGAGATCGAAAATAAATCTTGATTCAGCTTGGAATCACGAGCTTTCATAGTTGTTGTCTACCAGCGACCTAGTGAAATACGTCACTAGTAACCTGCATGAAACATTGCAAATTGATTTTACATACGCATGCCAAAATTGCTCTCTTCAATCAAATTATGTAAAATTAACCCACCGTACCCGAGTTTTGGGCATTCAATATTTACATAAGCACAGTAATACTTTTTTGTGGTGATATATTTTTTGGTATTTATAACTTTTTTCTAAGGTTCGTTCTTGCTTTTCGTTGGTGAATCGTTGCCTTATCGTCGACATGTTCCGCGTTTGCTTGCCGCTCTTGTTATGTAACGTGCTGGCGATCGTTTTGTGGCAGTTTTGTTTCCGCTCCTTGTTAAAGCCCAAGCCGAGGTCTGTTGCATTTGTCGTTTGCACGTGTTAGAATGCATTGTGAATGGGGCATTAGGAGGGAGTGGACGCCGCCGGCGCGCGATTGGGCGTCGGCGACGACGCTGATGACGATGATGGCGGCGCTGCCCCTCCTCGTCCTCCTCCTCATACACTACGGACTCGACAAGGTGCCGTCGCCTCCCCTCCGTCTGCTGTCCCATTCAATCTCCCATTTTTAAAGC
Organism: Paralinhomoeus sp. GSCO2_6; assembly: GCA_030248085.1. Lineage (NCBI taxonomy): Eukaryota > Metazoa > Nematoda > Chromadorea > Monhysterida > Linhomoeidae > Paralinhomoeus > Paralinhomoeus sp. GSCO2_6. The sequence continues at coordinate 1,542 of JASAMY010003816.1, read as the reverse complement.
GTTTCAGCCAGTCAAATTCCTCGCGACTCACCTCTCAACTTTTCTGTACTTCACCACCGCTTCCTGGATGTTGCGGTAACTTTTGCGTTGCAAAGGCGCTGCCGCTTTCCCATGTCGGTGTCGTGTCGTCGCACTCGCAGGGGCCTCGCGAAGACGCTGAACGCTCCTCTGGACGTCTTCACGGCGTCTGTGCTCGCGCTCAACTACACGCTGCTGGGACACCACGTGTCGCCCGCCGGCGAGTGGCGCCATCTGACTCCGCTCAGACAGACCTATCAGGTGCGCCGTGCGACTGTGTAGCGCTCGGTGTCGGCGGTGGACAGTCTCTGGTGTTGGTTGAGCTGCTGACGTGCGCGTGTCTCGCCTGCTTCCTGACGCTCTTCCTGAGGGCGGACGATCCCCAGAGCGGCGTCTGGATGGCCCTGGCCGCTTTCGGCGTCGTCTGGGGTCAGTCGGTTGTCTTGCCGTGCGTGCCCCAGGCCCGTGGACGCGGAGGAGGGGCGGGCAGACGCGTTCTCGGTGCTGAGTCCGTGGGGACCGCTGCGGCGTCTGCTCGACAGCGCCGTGGGACGCGACGCGCTCGTCGTCGACGCCTTCGCCTTCCAACCCGCCGCCCCCGCCCCTGCCGACGAAGGCGACGGCGTCATCCCTGCCGGAGACGGTGCCGCCGACTCGGACGGCGACTCCTCCACCGTGACCGCCCACAGCGCTGCCGACGTCAGCGACGTCGACACGCTCACTGACGAGGCCTGCAGCTTCGGTAATCACTGTGTGTGTGTGGCTACCGCGTGGCCCTCGACATCATTGTCATTCACAGTGGAAGAGCGGAGCGATGCGTCGTCTGTTGGCTTCGGGGACTCTGACGGCCTGTTGGGTTTGGGCGACTTTATCTTCTACGGCTTCTTCGTCCTCAACGTCCTCCTCGACGCCCACTCCGCCTTCGAGGTCGTCGCCGCCGTCTGCGCCCTCCACGCGGTCCGCTCAGCCGCCGACGCGTCCGCCGCGCTGAGTGGCGCACGCTGCGATGCGTTGGTCGGCCACGCATGCAGGGGCTGATCGCGCTGATGTTGGCGCAGACGGCCTGGGAGCTCGCCGGCCCCTTTCCCGCCATCCCGCCCGCCTTCGGCTGCGCCGCCATCGTCGTCGCCCTCGCGCGACACTGCCCCGCCGTCGAGCGCCTCCAAGACGCCGCCCGCACGCGCGCCCTCATGCCCTGAGCACTGGCGCCTCTAGGCTCGTGTTGATTCATTCGTATTGTAGCCAACGTTGAAGTGGTGTATGTATATGTCGCGCAGAGAGTATGTACCTCGCATAACTCGAGAACCTGATTTACTTTCGATAAAGTAGAAGTGGTTTCGACAGGATTGGAAGTTGATCTTCCTCTGACACACCGACAGGTCAGCCTAACGACCACGGCGTGGCGCGCCGGCGCACGAAATGCTGTGTACACTGTTGTAACACATGTCATTTCACTTCTCTAGCGCTTTTTGCGCAGTTGGCCTGCTAAGTAGACGCGAGAAGCACTGTGCATCATAGGTTGCT
>JASAMY010002410.1:0-30590 GCA_030248085.1 Paralinhomoeus sp. GSCO2_6 | reverse complement strand
CCATGTACGCGTAAAAGTGGGCCTGAGTGGACGCGCGTCAGTATCTCTCTTGCTCATGAGGATGTGCACGACGGGGACGTGCTCACCTGCAACGCAAATCAGGGTGGTCGCTTGAATTAAGAAATTACGTAGCACGAGCGCCAATATTAAGACGTACCGTTGCAGAAGGCGCCCAGCACGTAGATTTGCTTGAACTTGAAGCCGCTGGGTGCGTAAGCGAACGTGCCGTCCCCGACGATGTAGTGCGACTGCTGCAGGAAGGCCAGGTCCGGCGGGGACGCGAGCGCGATTTCGCTGTGCGCTTCGGACTTGTAGAAGAGGAGCTGCTCGCCCATCTGCGGGTCGTCGACATCGGTAGAGGTGCGCCCGACCAGCGTCAGGGTCAGCTGGGCCGGAATTGTCTGAAGTGACTTGACCAGAGGAAAAACCGCTCTGTAACCGCGTTGGTAGTCGCGCCTGCGACGCTCGGCAGGGCCAATGACTTCCTAGACAAGTGTCATTATTCGGACAGCGAGTACTGTATAAACGTTGTGCACCTCCACAGCCGTCCTCTTTCGGTGGTCCCCGCTGAACTGCTCCGCCGCCTTCGCCAACACTTCCTCATGCGCCCGCCCGGGCTTCAAGCCGGCGCCTTTGATTGATTCCTGCACGACGTGCCGATGCAGCTGAACTGCGGCCGAGCTCGCCTCGTCAATCGGCGTGCAGAAATGAGCGTTCGAGGGGTTGCCGGGGTCGCAGTTACATTTCAAACGATTACACCGTCCGAGCCGCACAGGGTTATAGAGGTTTGCGCGGACACCCCGCTGTGGTACTACTACGGACCCCGACCCTACTGGCTGACACCCTGACATAACATACAATAAAGTATTGAAACACCCGGATGTAACATACCATAAAGTGCGAATAGCTCTTGTTAGCGCCCCAAACTATGGGCGCGCGCCAACGACCATGGTCGGCCCAAATGCGGTGCGACCCGATTTTGGAGGGGGCGACCAACTTGGAATTTTTTTAACGTTTTGGTGAAGGATACACGCCTAAACAATACTTTTGGGTCGTAGAGCTAGAGCACACTCCAAATATAGAAACACTTCTTCTTTGTACGACAGCTGGTGCAGGTTGCGCACACCCAACTACGTGTGGCGCAAGCAGTCAATGCCATGCACGTACGTGTACGCAGCACATAGCAAAGCGAACATAACTGCAAGGCAAAGGCCCGCAAAAGATTCTCCTCTCTGTCTCCTCTGTTCAGCGCCAGTGGCAGTCTGTCTGCACCAACCGCGAAACGTGTATGCAGCGCACATACCTACACATCTACGGAACAGGCTTCATCTTACTAGTAATAGGAAAAGCTGTACCACAAGTGCACTGCTCGCATTGCTCTTCTTCGCCAAAAAACAAATACTCCATATTTAGAGTAGTTTCTCAATTTGCTCCGTAGAGTCGAAAGCTAAACCAGAAGCATGCTTCTCACTTTGCTGCACGTATATGTAGCGCTATAGTCGTGCTCCAAATCCAGAACACTTCTCATTTTAAGCTTCTCGCAGCTGGAGCAGCTTGTCCACAAGCAAAATGCGCGTGACACATAATCCGAGACAATCGAGTTGTAATCGTTTCAAGGTTCAACAGACCCAACGTGCCCAACGTGCCCATCACGTGACCAAAAGAAATAGAGAGTGACATCATCAAGCTCGATGCTCATTGGTCAGTTGCCTGCTTTTAAAGCTGCGCCATAGAGGACTTCGTCGTTAGTTTCCAGTGAGTCTTTAGAAGCCCGAAAAAAGACCCAATATTCATCGTGACGTATATGCAGCTATAGTCATACTCCAAATCCAGAACACTTCTCATTTTATGCTTCTTGCAGCTGGAGCAGCTTGTGCACAAGCAAAATGCGCAGGACACATAATCCGAGACAATCGAGTAGTAATCGTTTCAAGTTTCAACAGAACGACAGCAGGACGTGCCCATCACGTGACCAAAAGAAATAGAGAGTGACATCATCAAGCTTGATGCTCATTGGTCAGTTGCCTGCTTTTAAAGCTGCGCCATAGAGGAGGACTTCGTCATTAGTTTCCAGCGAGTCTTTAGAAGCCCGAAAAAAGACCCAATATTCATCGTGAAAAACAATGTTTGAGTGCGAAGAATGCGACAAGTATTTTGCTAGCAAGTTCAACCTCGAACGCCATCAGACCACGGTTCATGAAAATGAGGAATCGAACGAGAGCGATGACGAGAAAAACGAAAGTGCAGAGGAGGATGAGTGCGATGATGAGACGGCAAGCGATTTTGAAATTGAAGTAATTTCGGAAATTCTAAAAGAAGCTATTGAAAAGTTGACGTCAAATGGCTCCAGCAGCGTCAACAGCCTTCAAGTGCTCATGCACAACAAAGAGCTCTATGCTGCGCTATTCAACAACTTCAGGGAATCGGTGCGTCATTGCAATCGGTTGTCTGCGTGTTGTTGCAATTATACACTGTCTCAAACACTTTTTAGATTCAAGATCTGGAAACTCGGTACGAAAACATCATGGCGACGGACTTTTACAAGTCAATGCAAGAGTGGCGAAAGAAATTGGTCAAAGAAGGAATGACCGATAGCGAGGCCAAAGAAAAAACGTGGAGTGATAGAGACCATGCCCTCTACTGCTTTCTTAAGAACAACTTGGACGATTTAAATGATAAAGTATTCAATGGTGATTGAACTCGGATTGAGAAGAATCAACGAGCCCATCTGCAACCCACACCCCTTGACCGATGCACTGCTTTGGGGGTTGCTACAACTCCACAATGCCACATCACAGAGACGCGCACTGGGACTGGAAATCATATCGTTTGCATGCGGAGGGAACCATTGTTAGAAGACGGTGGTCAGGACAGCCAGTGGCAAACACACGAGGGAGGAGGTCGAGTGCAAAAAAATTGCTTTTCCAAATATCCCCCCCCAGTTTGTCGGAGTTTGTCGGAAACGTCCACGGACTTTGTCGGCCGCGAGCCGGGCGCCGCCCCCTTTCTTCCCGGCCCCGCCCCCCTGCGGGACAACGTCGCCCAATCCCCCAGTTTTACTATACTGGCTGTGAGGACTCAGGAGCAGCGCAGCGCATGCCGAGGAGAAGTGCTCTGATTTTGAGATTTGCTATGTCTGTGTGGAGCAAAAGCGAGGAGCGTCCTCTAATCTAATTGCTTAGTTTTCAACTATTTGGAGCAAAATAAGCCAATAGCTCTTGATTTGCTGTTTTCGTTTATTTTTTTTGCAGAGTAGAGCAAATTGAGAACCCATCCTCTGTGATGAGTGCTTGAATCGGCTGCCGCTACTGTTGTACACTGCATAGGCAAATGGTTAGAAGTTGTCTGCAAACTCGGAGTTTAGCAGGATGGGCAAAATCCAAGAGGACCCTCTGCAGTTTATTTATGTGAAGTGAGACAACGAGAAATCTCGACCAAGCGGTGGGCGCTCAGCATCGTCGGTTGCGTCGATGGCGCTGGCGAACGTGGAAGAGAGGTTCGCGTCGATGAGGCGGAGAAACAATGGGCGACGAGATTCACCCATGACGTGCGGCACCGGGGCAATGGCGGCGATGGGCGTCGACGGCTCGGTGCAGCGGCTGACGTTGGCGATGGACGTCGAGAGCGAGGCGGTGGCGACGGCGGCGTTATGCTAGCCTTGCCAGCAACGCACTACGTCCACATGTATGGCATTGACTGCATGCGCCACGCGTGTTTGGGTGTGCGCAAGCTTCGCAATTGCGAGAAGCGTACAAAGGAGAAGTGCTTCTAGATTTGGAGTATGCTCTAGCTACGCGGAGCAAAGTGAGGAGCATGCTCCATGCTTCCAGTTGAGTCCTTTAGGTAATCGGAGCAAATTGAGAAATTACTCTACACATGGGGTATTATTTTTTTTTGGCAGAGGAGAGTAAAGCGAGCAGTGCACTTGTAAATACAGCTTTTCCTGTAAATTAGGTACATAGGTACATACCTACATATCGTATGTGTGCTGCTGCGAGAGGGAGGAGAGGAGAATACTGCTGCATGAGGAGAGAGGGAGGAGAATACTTTGCAGTCTGTCCGAACAGCTTGCATGCAACGGGACCAGCGGCGCGTTTCATTACGCGACTTGTGCCAAGAGGGTGGCTCGTCAAAGGTCAGCAATTCAATCAGCGATTCATTCGCGTCTTCCAGTCCAAAGTGCGCCGCGCGTCCGTTTCGAGCACCTAACTATGTGGTACATGTAGGTGTGTAAGTCGGCCTCGACAAAGCAATTACGCGCGAGAACGTGGGGCCGCGCCAAACCCCCCTCCGTCGCAGGGTAAAGAATGGCTACTCTGTGTTACCTACATGCTTGGGAAACCATCTTGTTGTTCAGCTTGTTCAGCAGCGACTTCTACGATCAGTCGGCTTTATGCTACATACTTAGCGCAGCTGCGCTCTCGTCGCTCTTTAGCATATCGTTCATTTTGTTTTCCATTTCCTCACTAGTAGTAGCGCCTTCCTCGTCTCGCAAGTCGTGACAATGGGCGCCTGCTACTCGTCCGCACCCAGTCTACGCAAGAAAGAATGCCCTAGAGCGGCAGAACGAGGGAGGAGGGGACAGGCGCTTCTCCCTGCATATTAGCGTCTGCTCCCCCTTCTCAAGTGCCCGCCCCTAGAGCGCCGCTGCGATACTACGGATCGCCTAACCACGTACGCACAATCGCCTAACTCGTCCACGTACGCAAGGCGTGCGCGCTCGCTTCAGACTAGTGAAGTTCTTGAGCGACGAGGCAAGCCCCATTGAAGCGTGCGCCAACATCAACCTCTGCCGCGGCGGAGTTCGATACACCAAGGAAACAAACGTAAAAAACAACCCATCATCGCCCTCGACCTTCGGTCGTGCGCAAGCGGCTGGAGGAGGGGAGGCCAACTAGTGGGCGGCCGATGGCGGCGGTGCCAAACTTTGGTCTTTGCAGCAGAAGGGACTATCGAAAGTGCCAATTAAAAGGCGCACCTCAGTAGGAGCGCGGATTCATTTTCTTAGAAGCAGGGTTCGTAGTTGGACTTAGAGCTCGCGCCCCCGGTCGCCGCGGCGAAGAGAGGCGAGCGTCGCAATCGAGCGCCACGCAATTCGCACCATCCAGTAGCGGCGTAGGTACATACGTACAATACAATGTATACATAGGCACAGGTACGTACCTACGTTGTAGCGTTGTACCGCTCGAAGAGAGACGCTGCTATTCGACACTTTACGGTATGTCGCGTCAAGTCGGCGTTAGACGCCGCAATTTTTAGAGCCATATGTTCACCCTAGGTTGGCGCCCCCAACCGTGGGCGCGCGCCTACGACTATCGTCGGCCCGACCGCGGCGAGCCCCGACTTTGGAGGGCGAGACGAACTTGGAAATTCTTCATAGTTTTGGTATAGGATAGACGCCTAAATAATGCTGCACGCACGCACGCAGGCACGCAGGTACACACTCAGGCGACACACTCACCAAACATAAAGACGATGACGAGGTTAGACTTCATGAAGAAGGAGCCGGCTGCCCTGGCGACGAGGAAGAGCCAGTAGGTCGAGGCCCACGGAGTGGCGGTGGCGGAGAGCAGGGCGTCCAGGCCGAACCAGCAGATCACCAGGCGATGTCCGATCCTGCAAGTGGCGCCTCGGATGGCTTCGCAGACGGCCGAGGCGGCGCGATGCAAACGCGTCGTGCGGCTGTCGGTCTGGCTGATTGGCCTCCCCTTCTCAGACTGTCCGCGCCCGTCTCTCCTCATCTCATCCGTGCGCCTTTTCATCAGCACCGTCGTCATCGAAGACGAACGCGCGACGACGAGGGCGTCGTCGGCTCGGCACTCGTTTGTGGGCGTCGATCGAGTCGTCTGCGTGCGCGCCGCGTGCGCGAGCGAGAAGCGTCTCCCCGTCGACGCGGACGCGAGTGCGAAGCGGGGAGCGGAGAGAAGGAGTGGAGTGGAACGGAAGCGGGAGGTGCGCGAACAGACCGCCCGGCGAGCGGGCCGCCCTCACCACCCAAACGCGACGCTAACACATAGAATTTATTTGCCGATTAGGTCTAGGTAATGCCACACTTCACTTTTTTTTTCGGCTACGGTAGCTGAGCTCGGGGTAATGCCTCAATTCACTTTTTGGGCTGCGCAGTGGATTACGGTATTTGTCTGGGTAATGCCTACAATCCACTTTTTGGGCTAAGAAGCAGCTACTCTGGGTAATGCCACACTTCACTTTTTGGGCTACGGTAGTTGAGCTCTGGGTAATGCCTCAATTCACTTTTTGGGCTACAGTAGTAGCTACAGTATGCTTTATTTGAAATTGCGCTCGAAGGTCCCGGTAATGTACTCCCTACTCTACTACTCACTTACAAGGCTCGTGTTTTGCAAATCATTAGCAAAAGTTATAGCCCCCTCTACCTTTTCCTTGAATTTTTTGAATATTTGTTTGTAATCCTCCATGACATTAGATAAGTTTGTATCATCTGTAATGATTTCAGAGAGCAACTCTCCAATTGTGTCAGTATCATCACTGTCAGAATCAGATCCATCAGAGTCACAAATGTCTACATCCATGTCATCTACACTCGGTTTGTGCACAGTTTGAAGATGTCGTTGCAAATTATATTGAGACACAAAGGACCTGTTGCACTTCTCACACCGGTATAAGTTCATTTCTAAATTGATTTTTTGTAAGAATGACTGGAGTTCTATTGGCATCCCTTTAAATACTGTTTGAAATGCTGCTCCTCCATGCTCCTTGTTGCTCCGAGGCTGCTCCTTGTTGCTCCGAGGCTGCTCTTTGTTGCTCGGAGCCTCCTCCTCCATGCTCCTCCTTCCTCCAAGGCTGCTCCACATGCTCTGCAGCAATTTTAGTAGCAATGCTCCAAGGCTGCTCCACATGCTCTGCAGCAATTTTAGTAGCAAGAATTCTCTGTGTCACTGGAATAAACGTAATTTTATTAAAATGCATGGCTCTAGCCCCCAAATACCTAGTTGGTATTACCTTATGCACTGCAGGATCAGATATGCACTCAGCTAGTCAGTCACCAATTGGTCAACTATAGCCCACACCTGACCATGAGTTCTATCATATGTACTCGGTTGGAGGCAAGCAATTTCTCTTTTGGATACAATCGTGCATGCGCTAGCTGTGGTGTACACTGTACAGCGCTAAAACGGCGTCTCCAGTACGTCGTCCACACACAAGCGCAGTGGTGCTAGACAGCATCTTGAAAAACGTCGTCTCCGAAACGTAGGGGGAATTCCCTACCCAATCCTTTCTTATTACGTCGTTCCATATTCTTGACGGCAAATCCACCGCAGCATAGCTCCGCAGGAGGGGGTCCCATGTCTAAGGATAGCGCCACTGGATTTCCCACAAAAAATTCTAAGCTCAAGTTTAGGATTTTGCTCCACGACTGCTCCTCGTTGCTCTGAAGCTGCTCCTCCTTGCTCCAAGGCTGCTCCTTGTTGCTCCGAGGTTCCTCCTCCATGCTTCGCAACAATTTTAGTAGCAAGAATCCTATTTATATGTACCTGGAATAACATTATTTAGATGAAGTTTATTACAAATGCACGGTTGTAGCCCCAAATACCATAAATCTTCCAATAGTGCCCCAGTGCACTATACTTTCAACCTCTCCTTACATGGGGACACTATTGGAGGGGGGTCTACTATTGCACAGGGGGCACTATTGGAGGATTTACAGTAGCTCTTTGGTGGTATTTGCACTGTATTGATGCATATGCCTTGTGCACTGCAGGATCAAGAATGCACTCAGCTGGTCAGTCACTGATCTCAAGCTTAGAATTTTGCTACGTGACTGTTCCTTGTTGCTCCAAGGCTGCTCCTTGTTGCTCCAAGGCTGCTCCTTGTTGCTCCGAGACTCCTCCTCCGCGCTCCTCCTTGCTCCAGGGCTGCTCCCCATGCATTGCAGCAATTTTAGTTGCAAGAACCCCAAATACTTAGTTGGTATTACCTTATGCACTGCAGGATCAAATATGCACTCAGGTAGTGAGTCACCAAATGGTCAACTATAACCCACACCTGACCATGAGTTCTATTATATGTACTCTGTCAGAGGCAAGCAAACAACTGTGCTGTTGAGCCGTGCTCCTGCAGACACGAGCTGCGTCAATGCATCACATGCAATGCATACATTTGAATACACAGAGAACATGGATGGGCCACAGAAACACACCAAATACTCGCCAGCAGTGGAGTGGATAGGTGTGGCTGCTTTTAAAAATGGCACAGCTAGAATGCTGACAACTGTGTCTACATATTGGTCTGTGATACAGTGGCATCTAACTACTGAGTATGATTTCATACAATGGCACATTAGTCCACAATGAATTATTTAAGATGGATACGGTATACTGACAGCACACCGGTTGAAACGCGTTTCATGTTGTTGTAACATGCAACGCACACATAGTACTGCGGTTCAAAAGTGCCAAGAACTATTGCAGGGCAGATCATGGGGCAAGTCTGCAACAGCCCCAGAACAACTGCATGTAATCTGCAAATCATTGGATTGTGTATCCCTGTTTGTAAACGTGTTCAAAGAGACAGAATTGATCAGTACAGAATGGGGGCGATGGCGCAGTACGAAAGAACCAATCCCAAGTGCTGCTGTACTGGTAAGTCGCTTAACTTGCAAACGTAAAAGTTCGCTTATTTGTCCGTTCCAGGTACATACATAGCCATCGCTTTTGTAGCACTACAGTGCACACAACATTGCATACCTATACATGTAGAGACGCGATTGCGTCAGCGCCGACGTGACGTAACAGCACAATTGGCAGGAGCGGGCGGGCGCCGCGTCTATTCATCACTTGCGGTGCATACACCCGCACGCACAGAGAACACGCGCCCACAAACACACGCTCTCTAGCTGCGCGCAGGCTTCGCATAGCTGCTTGTAAATCGGCGCCTCTAGAGACGCCGTCCCCGCCGCTTGCCCGCGCAGTTCAGCCAAACGGCGTTGCCAATACGACGTCCACGCAGCAACGCAGGGTTGCTAAAACGGCGACCTGAGAAACGTCGTCTCTCAATCGCAGGGAGGGGGCGGCAGCTCCGCACGACCTACACACTCGAGGATAGCTCCGCAGGAGGCCTGCTGCACCACTAAAGGATAGCTCCGCAGGAGGTCCGCACAAGAGGGGCAGGGCCCGTAGGGCTCTGCAGGGAGAGTGCACAACCTGGTAGTACACTTAAACATAGGTCCGCAGGGTGGCAGGGTCCGTAGGGCTCCGCATGGAGGGTGCACAAGCTGGTAGTACACTTAAGCATAGGTCCACAGGGTTTGCATGCTTAAGGATAGGTCCGCAGGGGTGGTAGGGTAGCAGGCCCCTGCCACCCTGCGGACCTATGCTTAAGTGTACTACCAGGTTGTGCACCCTCACTGCAGAGCCCTACGGACCCTGCCACCCTGCGAACCTATCCTTAAGCATGCAAACCCTGCGGACCTATGCTTAAGCATGCAAACCCTGCGGACCTATGCTTAAGTGTACTACCAGGTTGTGCACCCCACACTACTGAGGATGATGGGGCACCATGAAAACAAATCTCCGTCATAGATTCTCTTTTTCCCCGACTACAGACAAAAGAACGGTTGGGCGCCGAAGACGCAACCAAATTAAACCCAGCATCGTCATGAGTGTCGAGTGTGTAGCGCGTGTGCTTGTTGCGGCTTCGGTGTGCAGTATATGTATGGGCTTACGATTACGCCTCCACACATTTGCATACTAATTGGAATATTTGCATCGTTCTTGCAACCAGCAAACACCTCTACGCAGGACCACCTGACCTATTATCTCCTTAACGGTCAACTAAACAACCGCGTATCGCTGACTGGCGAAACGTACATGTATAGCGCTTTTAGGCTTGTTCGCGAACGCCACGTTAATTCTGGACTCCGCGGAATTTTCAAAACCAGGTGGATTCGATTACAGGGGGTATTCGCTAACAGCGCTGACAATGCTCCAGCCGCGTTCGCGAATACCCCCTGTACATGAACAGCAAGCATACACATGCGTTTGATGTTACAGAAAGCGACAAACAAAAACTGGTTCGCGGCGTCGATTCCCGTGCCTGCCCGAGGGTCGCGTGGTGACTTCCGTGCCCGCCCAGCGTCGAATAGTCTGTTTTCTGTGATTTTGACTCAGGAGTGTTATTAAAACCCGGCTCCACATTGTTTGGCACCATTCATGCGCGACGCTTAGCACAGCCAACAATTACAAAAGCGCGCAAACAATCGTTGTTAGGTTACGCTGACACCAAACAAACGACACATTTAATCAATAGCCTCACCATGTTCAAACGAAAAACAGTACAATCAAATGCACTCGCTGAACAGGAACGCCAGGCACTCGCAGTACCCAATCCAAGCGCACTTCTTGGCCATATATAAAAGCTGCCTGATTGTTGTGCGAGTACCCGATTAATTCGTCAGTAATTCGTGTTAAACTAATTCTTGTAAAGACAAGTGTAGTAAGAAAGGAAGCAGCGAGGAGGAAGCGAAGATGGAGGGCGCAGCAGAAGACGCGATGGTGGAGAAGCTGCTGCTGGTGGGCTCGGGCAAGGCGGAGCTGCGCCGCTGCGTCTCCGAGGAAGAGATCGGCCGGCTGCTGGCGAAGGCGCGCGGCGTCCTCTTGGCGCAGCCGTCGCTCGTCGAGGTGGACGCGCCCCTGAAGATCTGCGGCGACGTCCACGGCCAGTTCTCGGACCTGCTGCGGCTGTTCGCGATCGGCGGCTACCCGCCGGCCAGCAACTACCTGTTCCTCGGCGACTACGTGGACCGCGGTCGGCAGAACCTGGAGACAATCCTGCTGCTGCTCGCCTACAAGGTCAAGTACCCGGAAAACTTCTTCCTGCTGCGTGGCAACCACGAGTGCGCGCCCATCAACCGCGTCTACGGCTTCTACGCCGAGTGCGAGCGGCGCTACAGCCTGCGCGTCTGGCAGATGTTCAACGAGGTCTTCAACTGCCTGCCCCTCTGCGCGCTCGTCGCCGAGAAGCTCTTCTGCATGCACGGCGGCCTCTCGCCCCAACTGCGCAGCTGGGCCCAGCTGCGCGCCGTCCGCCGGCCCGTCGACCCTCCCAACCCGTCGCTGCTCATCGACCTCCTCTGGTCAGACCCCGACCGCTGGACGCGCGGCTTCCAGCCCAACACGCGCGGCGTCAGCTACGTCTTCGGCCAGGACGTCGTGCAGGACTTCTGCGCGCGCATGGACGTCGACCTCGTCGTGCGCGCCCACCAGGTCGTCCAGGACGGCTACGAGTTCTTCGCCGGCCGCCGCCTCGTCACCCTCTTCTCGGCGCCCCACTACTGCGGCGAGTTCGACAACGCCGCAGCCATCCTCACCGTCGACGCCGACCTGCTCTGCTCCTTCGAGGTGCTCCGCCCCACCGCCGCCCTACGCGGCGTCACGCCCGCCGCCGCCGCCGCCGCTGCCAAGTAGCCGGCCGGCGCGCCGCCGTCGCGACACCCAACCACGGCCCCTCGATCACCACCTCACCTGACACCCCGCTGTGATAGGCCGCGCCCTGCCTGCCGCTCACTCGATGGCGCACGAACGGAACAGTCGCAAGGATGACATACATGTATTGCGTACTCAACAACGCACGCACTAACAACGCAACAACCAACTCCGCCCCCCCCCCCCCCCCCCCAACAGGAGTGTGCAGACGTTGGCGGTGCCCTTTCTTGACGGCGTGGGCGTCCAAGACGTAACGACTGTTTCATTTGTGCCGTACCCTCTCTCTGCATGCCCCCTCTCCGTCCATTGCGATTCTCTCCCTCCCTCGTAATGACTTCATTGCTGGCGACAGCGTCAGCTTTTTGTAGTTACCTACCACTACAGCAAGCAAATTGTGCAACAAACATGCAAATTTTCGTTACATATAGTTTGTACAAACCGTAGTTGCACAACAAACGCATACCGTACCTTGTCTTGTATAACCCTCGGCGTCGTCGACGTTGTCTTGTCGCCGTACTGACGATGTAGCAGACGTGTCCTTCAATGTACTGAACGCTAGTACAGGCATTTACATGCGATGCGACATCTTGACAGGCACTTTGACGCATCATATTCCTGTGATGTATAACGCGCTTCTTTGATGTGGCGCCTGACTTTGTGACAGTGCCATGAGCCGCGGCAACTTGTTGCACCCGATAACAGCAACTGGGACCAGCAGTTGTTAGCGGGTCGTTCATTATGAGAGGCGTACGAAGTACGTTGGTCACAGGCATTCCTCCATTTGGTACTCGAGTGATATTTTCCGGAAGCCATGATACGGTAGCTAGTTGGCGTCATTCAGTCTGAGTTATCAATCAATCAATCAATCAAAGGAGAGGCTTAGAGGTCGCGTCGGGACTGCGTGTCAGTGCTTGTTGCGGCTTGGGCGCGGTGAGCGCCTCTGCGCAGCCGGCGGGACCCTCCTCTCCTTGGTGTGCCTTCGGTCGGCCTTGCGCCTGTGGTCTTCTTTGTCGTCGTCGGCGCCACCGCCGCGGCGACGCCGGTCGGCGGAGGGCGGGCGGCGGCGTGGGGGCGCGGCGGCGGCGGCGGCGGGGGCGGCTGCTGCGCGCGGCTCGACGTACTTGTGGGGCTTGGAGGGCCGGCACTTGGCGATGTCGTGCGCCATGCTGTAGTAGCGCAGCTGGTCGTAGTTGAAGCCCTCAATCGCCAGCTGGTGCATGGCGATGAGGCGGAGGATGCTGCTGGAGCCGGCCAGCTTGCGGCGCTCCTGCGCCAGCTCCTCCTCGGCCCTGCGCCTCTCCGCCTCGTCGGCAGCGCCGCCGCTGCCACGCAGCCCCTTCTTCGCCTCCTGCTTCTTGGCCAGCTTCGAGCGGACGTCCGCCATCACGAAGGGAATGAACTCCTCGAGCTCGAAGAGCGGCGTGAGGCAGTGCTTCTTGGCGCTCACCACCAGGTTGGCCTCCAGCTGTCCCAGCTCGTGGAAGATCTCGCGGAGGCGGTCGTAGCGGACCATCAGGTGCTGCAGTTCCTTCTCGCGCAGCTCCTCCTTCGTCAGACCCCGCCGGAGGCTCGCCTCCAGTCTGCCCAGCTGCGCCGACACCTTCTCCAGTGGGTGCTCGCCCGTGTGGTAGCGCAGTCGGTTGGCGTGTCGGATCCGGTCGTCCGGCTGCAGCACCGCCTCGAAGAGCGCGCGCAGCGACGTCGTGTGGAAGGAGAGGTGCTTGAGGTACTCGTAGGGGTCGTCTTGCGCGTGCAGGCCTCCCGGCGCCGTCGCCGCCTCCTTCTTGGGCGCCCCCGACGCGCGTCTCCTGGGCGGCGACGAGCGAGGCCGCGAGGGCGTTCGGTGTTGCTGCTTCGCGGCCGGCGGCGCCGCTCGTCGCTGTCGGCGCTCGGGCGAGACGGCCGTCTGCGTGACGCCGCGCGCCGGCTGCCGACGCTCTTGACTGCCCTCTGTCGAGCCGCTCCTTCGCGCCCGGCCCGAACCCGACGGCATCGACTGACGCCTTCGAGCGTCTCCTGGCATTCTCGACGGCTTTTTCCTACTACTCTGCTGCTATTACGATTTACTTTACATTCGCGCCGCTAAAGGCGAATTACTTCCTCTGCGGCTCGAGAACGCTTTTAAACGTGGTCGGGTGACCCGGCCGGGAATGTGGGATGAGCCCTTCACTAGTGCGACTATACATACTGTACCATCTTGAACAAATCGTATATGCCGCCTAGTCGTCGAATCGCGTGCGCTTCATCATGTCGTCGTGCTTTGTGTGCCATGCAGAATACAGTAGCAACAACGATGTCAATTAAATTCATGTGATAAAGTGCGCGAAGGCAGACACACACAAAATTGTAGCTACCCTATGTAATATACAGAACAAGCATTCAATCCACAGAAACCCCAAGCAGCCGTACAACTAAATGTACTGTACCTTGTGATTATTGTAATCCAGAGCTTCGTTCTGTCGTCCTGAGGCACGGTGTAAAGGTTCATCGCGTTTCTTCAGCCTGTGACCGACCGACCGACACAGTGAACACACCTTCCGCACCTAGGTAAATGTGTAGCATGTTTTTCATGTTTTAGTTACTCTTCGCATAAGCCTGCACGTTCCGCGAGAAAGCGAGGCGAAGAAAACGCACTTCTTTTGGCTTGTGGTGACTAGCAGCTGCGGCTCAGTCCTGCTAGAACTATATTTGAGACGCGCTTTCTTGAAACCTTCTCGTACGTACACCCCGCTGCAGAAGCGCCACGGATGACCAGAATACACGTCTCTATCTTTACGTTAACGATCTCTTGCGTTTTGGACAAACAACCCAGGGGGGAGTTTTTAGGATAAGGAAGGAGGAAATGGGGTGGCGCGCCTTCTATTCCAAATCCTCCGTTAGAGGAACTGGGATATCCCAAAATATCCGGGCGGATAGCTTTGTTGGGGGATGAAGAGAGATGTAACACCGCCCATGTTATTGCATTCGCGCGCGCGCAGCGCATCGAGCGGCGCTGTACGCTGTACGTGCAGCGGCCTTCCCATGAGAACCTCCATGAACGAACTGCTCGACGCCAAACACAAAATTCCATCTATAATCTTCCTCATCAACGGCGAAAACCAATACAGAAATGCAGAAGGCGTGACGCGCATATGACACAAAAATCGTTTGGCTAAGACGTGTGTAGACGCTCGGCTAGACTTCTTCACTCGACAAACACGCGTACGGTCAACTCCGGGACGGAGCAGGCTCGCTGGAGTGAGAGGAAAACGGTCGTCGGATCGGCCCCGTAATATTCTTCTGAGCTCGACGTACTCGACGACCAGCTTGTCGCGCCTCTTCGTCGCGCCCAACAACAGCGTGATGTCGCCGCGCAGTGGGGCTTGCCGAAGCCGACGTCGACGATGCCGAAGACTGGATTCACGCGGTACCAGTCGTCGTCGGACAGCTTGCGCAATCCATACCGACTTGTTTCGCATGCACGTACAGTGTAAAGCGTTTTCGCCGCGTGGTCTGCTAGTTCGTACGGCTACTGTCCGACGGGTTCCCGCATACGAGTAGTGTAAAATGTCGACTAGGCAGATTTGAGAGTATATAGAGCCAAGCGCCGACACTCTCAGGCCCCTGCGTTGTCTGCCGACTCGTCTGCAGCCGTCGTCAGGGCCGGCCCCAGTGAAAAAGACTTGGCAGATGTGGGGTCAACCATACACAAAAACCTCAAGTCACAAGAATAGACGAAATGCATGCAGATCGTCAAATTCCATCGTCATTGGGTGCTGCTGCTTGAGCGTACTGTTGTTAATTGCCCCGAAGGGAGCAGGCAGTGTCAGATCTTCTTCCCTGCGACGTCGACGCCAGAAGAGCAGGCAGGCTCCTCTGGGCGTATCCACAGGGACTGCCCGCGAGTGGGACGTTGGTCACTGGGGCTGGTGTGGCCCAGCGTGGGCCCAGGTCCAGGGTGCGGGACCGACAAGGCAGGCACTGGGCCTGGCCACGGTCCTTGACCGAGGGCCCATCCCACTTGGCACCCCTGAGCGTACTGTCGAACAATACGACGAGCAACGTAACTTTCTGCGGGGCGCCGTTTCAACGAGATACAATTTTAACGCAGCTAACGAATGGCAGCTAGGGAAGGTGGACAAGAAGTGAACGGAGCGGCGACGGGAGTGTGCTTAATTCTTTCTCGTGAGGAAGTTTAGGACGGCGTCGCGGCACTCGCGACTCTGCCAGCGGTCGAGTAGGAGGTCGCACTCGTCGCGGTTGGCCGCCCGCAGCGCCTCCTGGTGTCGTTGCCGGAGTAGGCGGCGCGAGAGGCCGAGCGACTCGGGCGGCAACGCGGCCATAGCGCGCACGATGGGCCACGCCTCCTCGTCGAAGGTCGCGCGCGGCAGGACGCGCGAGACGAAGCCGGCGCGCTCCAGCTCGGCCGCGCTCGCCTTGCGGCCGAACAGCAAGATCTCGGCCGCTCGAGTGGGTCCCAGGATCATGGGAAAGGTGTACGAGGAGCAGCCCTCGGGCGACTGGCCCAGCGCAGAGAAGGGCGTGTGGAAGGTCGCCTGCAGACGCGACGCGCGCGCTCGACAGGCAGAGGCAGAGGCAGAGGCGCACCGTGTCGGCGGCGAGGACGAGGTCGAAGAGGCCGAGCACCGTGAAGGAGATGCCGATGGCCGGCCCGTTCACGAGCGCCACCATCGGCTTGGGGTGCTCGATGAACGCCGACACGTAGTCCCTGCGCGAGAAGCGCCACCCAAAAGCAGCTGACAGCCGAACAGGCACGCAGGTACGCAAGTGCGACGTACAGAAGCACCTCCCTCGTATTTCTCGCCATCTCGGGTAATTTCGCAGGATCCGACGCCGCCTTGAAGTTGGTTAGGTCGTTTCCACTCGAAAAGTAGTCCCCGGTACCTGGTCAAGCAGCCGCGTTTACAGTTCGGAGCAAAAGAAATGCTAGTCGTACTGCAAAACACAGTCGTCGTTGTGTCTTGGTCTTTTGCGGCCTCTCGGAATCCATCCGCAATCGTTTTGTACATCTGAACTCAACTGGACGGGTTGCTGACGAATCAGCTAGGAGGCAGGTCAGGCTTCTGCGTACCTCGTACGAAATGGCGTTATATTTCGCAGGACGGTTGAACTGTATTTTGTAGATTTTGTCGACTTTTTCGACCAAGATGTCCGATTCGGACTGACGACGAGACGGCGCTCCGGCGGCCGTAGCGCTCAAGCGGTCGACGAGCGCCGTGTACTGGGCCATCGCCTCCTCCTAGAACGGACAGAGGGAACTGAGGGCCAAGCCGACTCGAGTGGCGCGGCCGACACACACGCACACACACACATACACACATACACACACGCACGCACGCACACACGCACACTGTACACACACACACACACACACACACACACACACCCGACTCATGTCGGCTAGTTCTTTCCAGGCCGACCACTTGTACTTGGCGACCACGTTCAACGCGCTCGGCTTCGCGGTCGCATTCGGTCCCAGCGTCGACTGAACCGTAACGCTGGGCGTTTGTACGCTTCAATGAGAGCAACTGTCTCCACGGTGCCAGTTCCTTTACTACGTCCCATTCCAAGGTCAACATCGCGACGCCCACGAGCAACATGCCTGCTTAAAGAGGGCGTATAACTTCAGCTTGTCTCCGGCTTCGGGCTCGGACGACAGCCGCGTCACCTCCTCTTGAGCGCGCTCAAACCTGCTCCTTACCGAGTCGGACGAATAGAATCTGCAGAACGCTTGCGCCCTTCCGATTAGAGACGCCGCTGGGGATTACAACAAGACGGTTCTCGCCTAGGCTTCGCTGCAATCCAACGGCGAGCTAGCCGAACTGAGGTCACCGCTCTCATAGCTGCCCTCAACGCTTCGACTCGAACTTTTCACCGCGGCAACACGTGCGAGTTCTTTCATTGAACGTTGCCCGAGCAATATGACGAAAGAGGCACACAGCGCAGTCATAGTCGGAAGTCGTCTGTCTTCTCATCGTCGTCTCCGCCGCTGTCGGTTGTGCCGCTTGCGCGCGTCGTTGTCGGCGTCGTCGACGAGCTCGCGGACGGTCCTGGTGTCGTGCAGCTGCTGCCTACCCGACTGACTGGCCGACATCTCGGCGCGACTCCTGCGCAGCTCCATCGCGTACGGCAGCAGCGGCGGCTTGCGCACCCAGAGGCCCCGACCGCCTGACGCGTTGCGCGCCGCTCGCTCGAACGCGACGGCAGCGCCCTACAGCGGCACGCTCACCGGGCAGCCAGACGTTGAGGGTGTACGTGTCCATGGAGGGCGGCGCCACGGACACCCACCCCACCGACGACAGCACGACGTCGGCGGTGCACTCGCGCGAGTTGATGTCGCCTTGTACCGACACCTCCTGACGCACCAGCTGAAACGGCCGTTGCCGAACGCTCGTGCAGTGTACGGAGAGAACGAGAGCAGCAATAAAGACCGGCGGAAAGCGACGCAGCCTCTCCTCGTCCCCGGCCGGCACCGGCAAGACGGGCGTGTTGCGGTATCGTCGGAGAAAGCCGTGCACTTGGTACATGGCGAGCACGTGCAAGGGCAGCGCGCTCGAGACGAAGACGGCGAGCGCGATGGAGTTGCGCAGTCCGTCGGGGTAGTCGAGCTGCGCGGCGCCGCCCAGCAGCAGCGACTGGCCGCGGCCCAGGAAGACGATCTTGGGACGAATCAGACTACGCGGCACCACTGTCGTCAGCTCTTCCAACGTCAACTGGTTGATCAACTGCGCCTCTTGCACTGTGCCTGCAGGCGAAAATGTAATGAGGGAAATGAAGAAGAGAAGAAGTGTGAAAAACACAAGAGACTAAAGGAAAAGGGTGATGTGTGGGTGTAGAGTTGAGGGAGAGCGAAGAGGAGTTGAATATCTGGTGGGAAAAAAGTGCGAAAAAAAAGAAGAGGAAGAAGTTTGGCGTAGCGGAGGGGGGGCGGTAGCCGGAAAGAAACTGCCGGGGGGGGGGTGAGAATAAAAGAAAAATCTCTCAATCAAAAAAATTTTCCTCGCGCTTTTGTTATTTATTCCGCACTGATGAACCATTAGTTCTAAGAGGCGAATCATGTATACGCGTACGTTTCAAACGAGAAAAGCACTCGAGTACCAGGCGTGTCGAAGAGCCAGCGACCATGCTTAAACTGGGGGTGCTCGGGGTCCCAGGTGCGCTGCTCCTCGATCCGCTCTCGTCGGCGTTCTTCTAGCGCCGACGTGTCGGCGTCGACGAAGCCGACGTAGGGAGAGCTGAGCGCCTTCACGGGCGCCGCTTGCTCATCCGAGAAGGTCATGCCCACGTTCGCTGCAGCGGACACGCCTCATTCGTTTTCTTGTTGCTTGTCGATGGCCGCACAGAGAGAGGGCTGCAGGCTGACCTTGGAGCACGGCGTACTTGGAGTGACGCGTCTCTCGGAGCAGCTGTCCCATGTGCTTCCGTTCGTCGCGCGCCGAGCGGCTAGCGGAGGCGAGGCGGCGCTCGCGGAGCGCCAGCCGAAGCGGCGTCATCTGCATGACGGGGAACTTGAGCAGCGAGAGCGTCGTGCCCGGCCAGACCGAGGCGCAGGCACGCTCCACCAGATCCACCGCTTTCACCTGCACGCGCGAGCCAAGCTTTCCTCGGAATGGTGCTAGGAATAGTACTAGCGGTTCACCTTGCACATGTCCGACTGCAGGAGCGCGTTGAACAGAGTCGACTTGCCCGTGTTCGTGCAGCCCACCAGGTAGATGTCGCCGCGCGAGCCCCACAGCGACTGCACCGTCTGAAACCGAGGGGGCGGCGGGCGGGCGTGGCCAGACCGCAGTGCGTGCGCAGCAGCCAGCTCGCGGCAGGACACCGTAATCAAGTCCTCGACTCCGTAGCCGGTCTTCGCGCTGATGAATAGCGTGTCGAGCAGCTTGAACTTCTTGTGGAAGCCCACCTCTCGCGTCAATCGGACGAGGCTGTCGCGATAGCGGCTCAGATAGCCGCGTCGAGCGTCAGGGGGCAGCAAATCCACTTTGTTGCCTGCCAAAGGCGCGGCCGCGGGTAGTCTGTCGGCAGGGAATCCGGCCGACAATCGACAGGCGAGCACACCGAGTACGACGACGGCCTTGCCCTCGCCCACGACGTCCGGCAGCGCCGCGTACAAGGAGGACGGCAAGTCGAACATGTCGACGACAACCAACAGCAGCGCGTTCTCGAGCTTCTTCAGATGGCGAAGCGTTCTGGCGTAGTCGACTTTGGTCAGATTGACATTCAGCAGGAAGTTGTGCTCCTTCAGCAAGTAGCAGCTGCAAGAACGGCGCTCGTTACGGCCATGACACACGACTGTGAGGCGCACCCACCGACGACAGAGAGCGTCCCGGAATTCGTCGGCCTCGGCCAGCTCGGCGAAGAGTTCGACGGGCAAGAAGCCGGGTAGGGAGGCGCGCTGACACTGGAAGACGGCACCGCAGGCCGGACACCGGCGGTCCGTCTTCAGCTCGGCCGACGACGACTCCTGGCCATACCTGGGCGGTGCGGCGACGCGCGGCCAACGCTGTCAACAAGACGTGAAGCCGGTTGCTGACGGACCGCTACCTCTGCTTCCAGTCTACGCTGCGCTCGCTGGACAGCGAGTCATCGGGAGCGACTCCGGACGCGGGATCCGTGGCGGGCTGCTGATGGGGCAGTTGGAAGTGGATCTCCTCGAACGCCGACTCGGGCCCCAGTCGCTTCAAGTGCGGCTCCCCCTCCGCGTCCGTCGCTGTCGCCGACGCCTCCGTTTCCGAAGGCTCGACCGGCACGCGGCCGCGTATCTGCTCGTCGATCCGGTCCATTGCCACGCCTGCGAGGACCCGCCATCAAACTGGGCACCTCACTCCAACGGACGGACAGTCGTTGACTCACCGGCGGTGTAGTCGTCTTCGAAGTCGGCCGAATGCACGTAGAAGCCGCGGTCGGCGAACGCGGCCCGGAACCGCTTCTGCTTGTCGACCTCGCGATCCGCCTCGCTGCCGTACGCTGTCGCGTCAGGCGAGAAGCGCACAGCTGCCGCGGCCGCGCTGCTCAAAGGGAAGTCCTTGGACGCGTCGAACGCGCTGGCAGTTCGTCGCGTCGTCGTTTCGCTGCCACTGCGCCGACTCGACTCCACCGCCCTGCGCAACTCCTCGACGAACGGCGCGTCGGCAACTCCCACTTTGTCCCGAAACCCCTGCTCACTGAAAGCGGACGACGCGCACTGCAGCAGACCGGAAGCTGGCTTACAGGTCCACCTGAGTAGACCGGCCGCGGCCACGCCAAGGAGGGGTAGCGGCCGTCGGGGAGTGTCGGCAGCAGCGCCGGAGGCGCACATCTCATCGAGCCGGCGCTCACGTAGCCGCTTGTTGAGCAGCGTGGCGACCCGACTCCCCTTGGGCGTCTTGCCCAGCTGCGGCTTGGCAGCGCAGAGGCGCGGCGACAACAGACGCATGTCGCTGTGTTTCAGTGCCGCTTCTTGGGGTCGACCAGACGAACGGGCTCGCCGAAGTCGTGCTCTACGGTAGCGACGTCGTCGAACACGCCGTCGAGACGAATCGCGTTCACCCCTAGATCGAGAGAGAGCCGCAATGCGTCGGTACTACACGGCACAGCACATGCACACGACAAGCACCGCAGAGAATCAAGATGAAGACGACGAGCGCGAGGCAGAGATACAACGGCAGCGCGACCGCCCAGTACTTGGCCGGCAGGTACGTGAGGCCGGCGCGCTCGATGAGGCAGTGCGGCAACAGCGCCCAGGCGACGTAGGCGGCAAAGCCGATGGATGACGTCAGCAACAGCGCGAAGCCGTAGACGGCGCGACCCGTCTGCGGGCCCGGCGAGCACTCGGCACTCGACGCTGACGCCTCGGCCGACCGCGGGCTCATCAATCGGGCAGCAGCACAACCGACCTACGCGCTAGGACGGCCCACTGAGCAAGCGCTACGACCGTCTCCGTTACCTCTCTGTGAACCAACCGCGCCGCAACGCCAACTCTCCACCAAGTTTATTCACAGCCAAAACGCTGCCCAAAACAATCGGGGGCGAGCGGAAGAATTCAGCGCCAATGGAGCACGACTGCGAGTCGAATAGAACAATACGTCATCTGGGACGGGGGTCGTCGCCTCGCCTATCTATAGCCGCCCATTCTGTTGCCGCCCGCGTGCCGACTGTGGTTGTGGTGGTGTCCGCCTCGGCGCTCCTTCAGCTGGCGCTCCCGGCCACCCGTGTAGTTGGTGGAGTGGCCGCGCGTCGACTGCTGCTGCGGACGGGCGCGGGAGCCGGCCGACGACTGCCGTGGTTGCTGCTGCTGCTGCCCGGAAGTCTGCTGTGGGACGTCGACAGACGCGGACGCAGCGGCGTCCGACTGCGAGTCCGAGGCGTCGTCTTCGGCGGCGGTGAAAAGGCCGCGAGGATTCAACGGTCGCACTCTGAGCGGCGTTGGGCGGCGGGGGCTGAGAGGCGGCGGGCGCGTCAACAACGCGGTCGACAAACCGGAACTCGGTGGCCGTCTGGTCGTCGGCGGCCGTGGCCATGGCCCAGTCGTACGTGTCGTCGTACTCGTCGTCGTAGAGGAGCGTGCCGTGCTCGTCGGCGACGCGCGCGCTCGGCGTCTCGTGCTCGTACTGGCGGTAGAAGGCGAGTAGGCGGTCGCGCTCCTCCTCGCCCTCGCGCGACGACAGCGGCTGCACCATCTCGGACGCAGGCTCGTAGCTCACGTGCCTGCCAACGCCAGCCAGCCAGCATACAGGCGCTACGGCACACGACAAGCAGAGGACGCGGCGCAGCACACACTTCTGTCCCGTTTGAAGGGGCACGAGCTTGTCGGCCGAGGGAACGGCTCCCACGTCGGCAGCGTCATCGTCAGAGTCAGAGTCGGCGGCAGTGGGCGGGGAAGCGCTGGCTGGAGCGGCGACGGCGGCGACGGCGGCGGCGGCGAGGTGTCCGGCAGCCTCTAGCGCCTCTCCCATGTCGTCGGCGAGCGCGGGCAGCCACTGGGAGAATGAGCCTTGTACGGGCTTGCAGTCGAGCAGCTGTCGAGGCATGAGCTCGTTCTCGCTGAGCAGCGCGTTCACCACGTCCTCCGCCGAATACTTGAAGTGGCGCAGACACAACTGCAATGTAACGGCCACAGCCTCAACAACCACTTGGCGCTACGCCCGCTGAAAAAAGACCGCACGTGAATGTACTCGTCCGACAGCGCCGGGAAGAGGTCCTTGACCTGGCTGACTAGCGACATAAGTCGAATGCGGTTGCCGATTTCAATATTCTGCAAGGAGCGACACTTTTGTGGCAAACAAAGACGCATGCAGCGAGCGGCGGTCACCTTGAGAGAGCCGGCAGCGTGCAGTTCCGCCACCGTGGCCGAGCAGAGCCGCGACTTGGCGCTCTCGAGTGCCTCCTTAAGCGTCGAGCCTTCGGACTCGCAGAGGCTACAAACCAAGACCGCAATGGACACCGTCGCCACAACTTTCCAACAGGCCGGCACGCACGGGTCGACGACTCGATTGGCGCGCAGATCAGCAAGGTCTTGCTCCAGTGGATACCTCCGCTCGTAGCCGACTGCCATTCTGCAGCGCAGCACTGGTTCGTACCACATTCACACAATCCTACGGTAACGTGCCACCTGTCGACTTCGCAGAGCGACTTGAAGTCGGCAAAAAACTGCCTCAGAGCATCCAGGTCTCCTTTGACCGCGGCCAGTTTGTTGGGCAGCGTCAGCATGCGGTAGACGTCGCAGCAGAAGCCGCTGAACGCCACCAGTCGACCCAGCATGCGCCTGCGTGTCGCACCGAACAATCTACGCTGCGAGGTCTGAGGCGCAACACCGACTTCTTGTAGTCGTCGAAGCCGCCCAGCGTCGTCGCAGTCTTCAGCTCCGCGTAGAGCGGCTCGTAGACCCGACTGTGCAGCGTCAGCAAGCTGAAAGAGTCGTCGTCGTCTCAATTTACTCAATTTACCCACCCCCCCCCCCCACTCTCCAATTGCCGCCACGCACCTGTGTCCCAGGCGAGCGTTGGCGTAGAGAGGCGCGAGCGTGGCGGGCGAAGCGTCGAGCAGGTTGCGCAGACTGAAGAGGCAGTCGACGAGGAAGCAGCACACCTCGACGATCGCCGCCTTCTCCAGGTTCGTCCTCTTGACGGCCACCAGGCGTCGGCGGCCGCCTCCGCCCAGTCCCCCCGCCACCGTCAGCTTCTCCACGCGACACGCGCACTGCTCGAAGATCTGTCAGCAGCCGACACGGAATGGAGCAGCCTCTCGGTGGGAGCAGGGGCAACGCCGTCTGCAGCTGCTCGACGCTACCGCGTTAAGCGAGGCGACTTTCTCCCCGAACATGCGCACGTAGGCAGGCTGCGCCTTGAGCAGGGAGTCGAGCATCTTGGAGAGCAGTCGCTCGTTGCCCTTGTAGAAGACGGCCAGAATGTCGAGCAGGCGTTCCACCGAGAAGAGCGGCACCGACACGAGGAGGTCAGAGAAGAACTGCTCGTCGAAGAAGTCACGCTGCAAGCAACCACCGCTTCTATCGTGCACTAGCTAGCTAATGGCACGTGAGTGAAGGACGCGGCGGCACCTTGCTCTCGACCCGCGTGCCCAGCCGGATGACGACGCGTAGAGCGTGCTGGAAGAGGCGGCGCATCATCTCCTTTACGTCTTTGTTTCGTCCGAAGCACATCAGTCGCAGCGCCTCTGTCTCCGTCGGCCTGGAGAGGGCGCGCGCGCGTGGGAGGGGGGGGGGGGGGGGTGAAAGCGGGCAGCGGAGAGCGACTGACCGTGGGAAGTTGGCGAGTAGGGCGTCGAGCATGGCGAAGAAGCCGTCGTCGTGTAGGACGGTCGCCCAGAAGCGGTGGTGGGGCAGGGCGCGCAGGGCGACCAGGCACCGCTCCAGCAGCTCCGTCTCCGTCAGCCAGGACTGCACGAGCAGGTGGTCGAGCGTCGGCAGCACGCGCAGCGACACCCACTGCCACTCGCCCTGCGCCGCCGCCGCCGCCGCCGCCCCCTCCTCTCCGTCCTCCGCGCCCACCGCCCACACGGCGTCCTGCGGACACACACAGCGACAAGGGCGCTCGTACGCAGCGCCCCAACAAAGCAATGCGGCTACTGCTCACAAGGGCCGACACGCGCACCACCTCGCCTTCGTCCTCGTACTCCAATTCCTGTCGATTCACCGCCAACACCTCGGCCATCTTCCCTCTCAACAGTCCCTCATCGGGAAACCTAAGTTCAGTGGGCCAGGCCTAACCCTAAGCCTAGTAAAAGCCTAGGCCTTTAAGCAGTAAAAGCCTAGGACCTATAAGCTCGAGCTCGGGCCTAAGCCTAAGCCCAAGCAATGCATAAGCCTCAAAAAATGGGAGGCATAAGCCTAAGTCTAAGCAAGGCCTAATCCTAAACCTAACCAAACAAGGCGTAAGAAGGCTATTTCCAAAAGACGCAACAGACGCAACAGACGCAACGGCTCAGGCTTAGGATTCTCTTAGGCTTAGGCTTAGGCTTTCGCTTAGGCTTAGGCTTTTGCTTAGGCTTAGGGTCTGTTGCGTCTGTTGCGTCTTTTGTGAATTGCCCGTAAGAATAATAAAAATGGTCGGCCCACTGAACTTAGGTTTACCCCCTCATCCCCAGCGTTGGACAAAACATGCGCTCTGCGTTCCTGCGGTCTGAACAATATATATCTTCACTAAATTAGGCTTTTTCGAGGCTTAGGCCAGATATGCGAGGCTCAGGCCACATTTTCGAAACTTGGCCACACATGCGAGGCTTAGGCCACATATGCTGAGGCTTAGGCCAGATCCCCAAAATATTTCTTCACTAAATTAGGCTTTTTCGAGGCTTAGGCCAGATTTTCGAGGCTTAGGCCAGATTTTCGAGGCTTAGGCCACACATGCGAAGCTTAGGCCACATATGCTGAGGCTTAGGTGCCCAAGGGCCATCCAGGCCCCAGCTTGCGAAGTAAAAAATGAGAAACCGTAGGCGGAGCGCAGGAGCGCAGAGCGCATGGAATGTCCTGCGCCTCATCCCCACCTTGCAGAAATCCACGTTCAAAAAAGCACGGGTTGCACAACGCTTGCGACACGAGCATAAGATATGCAAATATGCAAAGGTGCAACGACCACGACACTATAAAATTTGAACATTCTTGTATAACATTCATGAGATATGTAGGATAACATTCATGTTGACGCGGCTTTCATTATCGCCAGCAGAAGTCTTTCAATCACACGCTTTCTTTGTTTAGCTTTATTTTTTCTGCCTTTTAATAAAGAAGAAAAGAGCGAAGAGCGAAGATGGCGTCTCTTCCGCCGGGCGAGATCCTGACGCAGCCGCACGCGAAGCTGGTGTACAACGCGCCGTTTGCGGACAAGCACACGTACCACGTGGCGGTGCAGAACGGCGGCAGCCGGCGCATCGGCTGGGCCATCAAGACGACGAACATGCAGCGGCTGTCCGTCGACCCGCCGGCCGGCTGCCTCGACCCCAAGGAGTCGGTGCTGCTGGCCGTCAGCTGCGAGGCGTTCGACTACGCCTCCGCCGACACCAACAACGACCGCGTCACCGTCGAGTGGACCAACGCCCCGGAGGGCGCCGCCAAGCAGTTCCGCCGCGAGTGGTTCCAGGGCGACGGCATGGTCCGCCGCAAGAACATCCCCATCCTAAAATTGTTGCGAAGCATGGAGGAGGAACCTCGGAGCAACAAGGAGCAGCCTTGGAGCAAGGAGGAGCAGCTTCAGAGCAACGAGGAGCAGTCGTGGAGCAAAATCCTAAACTTGAGCTTAGAATTTTTTGTGGGAAATCCAGTGGCGCTATCCTTAGACATGGGACCCCCTCCTGCGGAGCTATGCTGCGGTGGATTTGCCGTCAAGAATATGGAACGACGTAATAAGAAAGGATTGGGTAGGGAATTCCCCCTACGTTTCCGGAGACGACGTTTTTCAAGATGCTGTCTAGCACCACTGCGCTTGTGTGTGGACGACGTACTGGAGACGCCGTTTTAGCGCTGTACAGTGTACACCACAGCTAGCGCATGCACGATTGTATCCAAAAGAGAAATTGCTTGCCTCCAACCGAGTACATATGATAGAACTCATGGTCAGGTGTGGGCTATAGTTGACCAATTTGGTGACTGACTAGCTGAGTGGATATCTAATCCTGCAGTGCATAAGGTAATACCAACTAGGTATTTGGGGGCTAGAGCCATGCATTTTAATAAAATTACGTTTATTCCAGTGACACAGAGAATTCTTGCTACTAAAATTGCTGCAGAGCATGTGGAGCAGCCTTGGAGCATTGCTACTAAAATTGCTGCAGAGCATGTGGAGCAGCCTTGGAGGAAGGAGGAGCATGGAGGAGGAAGGCTCAGAGCAACAAAGAGCAGCCTCGGAGCAACAAGGAGCAGCCTCGGAGCAACAAGGAGCATGAAGGAGCAGCATTTCAAACAGTATTTAAAGGGATGCCAATAGAACTCCAGTCATTCTTACAAAAAATCAATTTAGAAATGAGCTTATACCGGTGTGAGAAGTGCAACAGGTCCTTTGTGTCTCAATATAATTTGGGACGACATCTTCAAACTGTGCACAAACCGAGTGTAGATGACATGGATGTAGACATTTGTGACTCTGATGGATCTGATTCTGACAGTGATGATACTGACACAATTGGAGAGTTGCTCTCTGAAATCATTACAGATGATACAAACTTATCTAATGTCATGGAGGATTACAAACAAATATTCAAAAAATTCAAGGAAAAGGTAGAGGGGGCTATAACTTTTGCTAATGATTTGCAAAACACGAGCCTTGTAAGTGAGTAGTAGAGTGGAGTACTATTACCGGGACCTTTGGAGCGCAATTTCAAATAAAGCATACTGTAGCTACGACTGTAGCCCAAAAAGTGAATTGAGGCATTACCCAGAGCTCAACTACCGTAGCCCAAAAAGTGAAGTGTGGCATTACCCAGAGTAGCTGCTTCTTAGCCCAAAAAGTGGATTGTAGGCATTACCCAGACAAATACCGTAATCCACTGCGCAGCCCAAAAAGTGAATTGAGGCATTACCCCGAGCTCAGCTACCGTAGCCGAAAAAAAAAGTGAAGTGTGGCATTACCTAGACCTAATCGGCAAATAAATTCTATGTGTTAGCGTCGTGTTTGGGTGGTGAGGGCGGCCCGCTCGCCGGGCGGTCTGTTCGCGCCCCTCCCGCTTCCGTTCCACTCCACTCCTTCTCTCCGCTCCCCGCTTCGCACTCGCGTCCGCGTCGACGGGGAGACGCTTCTCGCTCGCGCACGCGGCGCGCACGCAGACGACTCGATCGACGCCCACAAACCAGTGCCTGAGCCGACGACGCCCTCGTCGTCGCGCGTTCGTCTTCGATGACGACGGTGCTGATGAAAAGGCGCACGGATCAGATGAGGAGAGACGGGCGCGGACAGTCTGAGAAGGGGAGGCCAATCAGCCAGACCGACAGCCGCACGACGCGTTTGCATCGCGCCGCCTCGGCCGTCTGCGAAGCCATCCGAGGCGCCACTTGCAGGATCGGACATCGCCTGGTGATCTGCTGGTTCGGCCTGGACGCCCTGCTCTCCGCCACCGCCACTCCGTGGGCCTCGACCTACTGGCTCTTCCTCGTCGCCAGGGCAGCCGGCTCCTTCTTCATGAAGTCTAACCTCGTCATCGTCTTTATGTTTGGTGAGTGTGTCGCCTGAGTGTGTACCTGCGTGCCTGCGTGCGTGCGTGCAGCATTATTTAGGCGTCTATCCTATACCAAAACTATGAAGAATTTCCAAGTTCGTCTCGCCCTCCAAAGTCGGGGCTCGCCGCGGTCGGGCCGACGATAGTCGTAGGCGCGCGCCCACGGTTGGGGGCGCCAACCTAGGGTGAACATATGGCTCTAAAAATTGCGGCGTCTAACGCCGACTTGACGCGACATACCGTAAAGTGTCGAATAGCAGCGTCTCTCTTCGAGCGGTACAACGCTACAACGTAGGTACGTACCTGTGCCTATGTATACATTGTATTGTACGTATGTACCTACGCCGCTACTGGATGGTGCGAATTGCGTGGCGCTCGATTGCGACGCTCGCCTCTCTTCGCCGCGGCGACCGGGGGCGCGAGCTCTAAGTCCAACTACGAACCCTGTTTCTAAGAAAATTGAATGCACGCTCGTACTTTGGTGCGCCTTTTACATTGGCACTTTCGATAGTCCCTTCTGCTGCAAAGACCAAAGTTTGGCACCGCCGCCATCGGCCGCCCACTAGTTGGCCTCCCCTCCTCCAGCCGCTTGCGCACGACCGAAGGTCGAGGGCAATGATGGGTTGTTTTTTACGTTTGTTTCCTTGGTGTATCGAACTCCGCCGCGGCAGAGGTTGATGTTGGCGCACGCTTCAAATGGGGCTTGCCTCGTCGCTCAAGAACTTCACTAGTCTGAAGCGAGCGCGCACGCCTTGCGTACGTGGACGGGCTCGGCGATTGTGCGTACGTGGTTAGGCGATCCGTAGTATCGCAGCGGCGCTCTAGGGGCGGGCGCTTGAGAAGGGGGAGCAGACGCTAATATGCAGGGAGAAGCGCCTGTACCCTCCGGGCTCGTTCTGCCGCTCTAGGGCATTCTTTCTTTTGCGTCAACTGGGTGCGGACGAGTAGCAGGCGCCCATTTGTCACCCCTTTCGAGACGAGGAAGGCGCTACTACTAGTAAATGGAAACAAAAATGGACAATATGTAAAGAGCGACGAGAGCGCAGCTGCGCTAAGTATGTAGCATAAAGCCGACTGATCGTAGAAGTCGCTGCTGAACAAGCTGAACAACAAGATGGTTTCCCAAGCATGTAGGTAACACAGAGTAGCCATTCTTCTTACCCTGCGACGGAGGGGGGCTTTGGCGCGGCCCCACGTTCTCGCGCGTAATTGTTTTGTCGAGGCCGACTTCCGCGCCTACATGTGGCACATGGTCGGGTGTTGAGAAACCAACACACGGCACACTTAGGACTGGAAGACGCGAATGAATCGCTGATTGAATTGCTGACCTTTGACGAGCCACCCTCTCGGCACAAGTCGCGTAATGAAACGCGCCGCTGGTCCCGTTGCATGCAAGCTGTTCGGACAGACTGCAAAGTATTCTCCTCTCCCCTCTCTCCTCATGCAGCAGTATTCTCCTCTCCTCCCTCTCGCAGCAGCACACATACGATATGTAGGTATGTACCTATGTACCTAATTTACAGGAAAAGCTGTATTTACAAGTGCACTGCTCGCTTTACTCTCCTCTGCCAAAAAAATTAATACCCCATGTGTAGAGTAATTTCTCAATTTGCTCCGATTACCTAAAGGACTCAACTGGAAGCATGGAGCATGCTCCTCACTTTGCTCCGCGTAGCTAGAGCATACTCCAAATCTAGAAGCACTTCTCCTTTGTACGCTTCTCAATTGCGAAGCTTGCGCACACCCAAATACGCGTGGCGCATGCAGTCAATGCCATACATGTGGACGTAGTGCGTTGCTGGCAAGGCTAGCATAACGCTGCCGTCGCCACCACCTACGCACTCGACGTCCATCGCCAACGTCAGCCGCTGCACCGAGCCGTCAACGCCCATCGCCGCCATCGCCCCGGTGCCGCACGTCATGGGTGAATCTCGTCGCCCATTGTTCTCCGCCTCATCGACGCGAACCTCTCTTCCACGTTCGCCAGCGCCATCGACGCAACCGACGATGCTGAGCGCCCACCGCTTGGTCGAGATTTCTCGTTGTCTCACTTCACATAAATAAACTGCAGAGGGTCCTCTTGGATTTTGCCCATCCTGCTAAACTCCGAGTTTGCAGACAACTTCTAACCATTTGCCTATGCAGTGTACAACAGTAGCGGCAGCCGATTCAAGCACTCATCACAGAGGATGGGTTCTCAATTTGCTCTACTCTGCAAAAAAAATAAACGAAAACAGCAAATCAAGAGCTATTGGCTTATTTTGCTCCAAATAGTTGAAAACTAAGCAATTAGATTAGAGGACGCTCCTCGCTTTTGCTCCACACAGACATAGCAAATCTCAAAATCAGAGCACTTCTCCTCGGCATGCGCTGCGCTGCTCCTGAGTCCTCACAGCCAGTATAGTAAAACTGGGGGATTGGGCGACGTTGTCCCGCAGGGGGCGTTGTCCCGTAGAAAAGGGACGGTGTCCTGTAAGCTCGCCGGAC
>JASAMY010001136.1:0-30598 GCA_030248085.1 Paralinhomoeus sp. GSCO2_6 | reverse complement strand
ACGAGTTCCTTCAGACGGTTGTTGACTATCTGGAAAAAAATTCTTCTTTTTTTGCCATTTCCGGCACTGCGATGACGTACCTACGTCCTCACTTGTTCCTTTGTGAACTTATGTTTGCAATGCATTTGAAAAAACCTTTTGATTGAAATGACATTTTTCAGAATTTTCATTGCTGTCTCATCCACGTCTTCACCTTTCAAGCAGTCGACTCAGCCAATTAGAAAAACTAGAGCACGAATTCTTTTCTTCATCATCTGGTGGAACAAGTCTGGCAAGAAATTTGGCTTCCTGATGCGTTGGTTGAACATCTGTGAGGACAATCCGCCAATGCCAAGGTTAATCGTGCTGTACTGCTTGTCCAGCTGATCAGACAAAGAGGGGTCCGGTCTTGCAAAATGTACAGACATGGCCTGAACCGGACACCGGACCGGACCGGACCCCACGAAAAATTACAGAGGGGTCCGGTCTTGCAAAATGTACAGAAATGGCCTGAACCGAACACCGGACCGGACAGGACCCCACGAAAAAGAATAGAGGGGTCCGGTCTTGCAAAATGTACAGACATGGCCTGAACCGGACACCGGACCGGACCGGACCCCACGAAAAATAACAGAGGGGTCCGGTCTTGCAAAATGTACAGAAATGGCCTGAACCGAACACCGGACCGGACCGGACCCCACGAAAAAGAATAGAGGGGTCCGGTCTTGCAAAATGTACAGAAATGGCCTGAACCGGCCACCGGACCGGACCGGACCCCACGAAAAAGAATAGAGGGGTCCGGTCTTGCAAAATGTACAGAAATGGCCTTAACCGGACACCGGACCGGACCTGACGCATAAAAAATCCGGGGTAGTGCTCCAGCCGATTTTCTATAGAAATCAAAAGAAAAAACGAAAAACACAATTATTTTCCGGGGTACTGCTTCACTTGGGCCAGTTGGGGCCCCCGCGAGCAACGAACGGCGCATCGGCGCGCGAGTGGTCTTAGACTTGGTATTAGAGTTGGAAGGGGCCGTGCTTTGACGCGCGTGGCACGTACCATGCCTCTTGAGAAATCCGTAAATCCTATCGCCAGACACCCCTGGGGATTGCGCGTGTGCGTGTGTGTGTGTGCGTGCGTGCGTGTGTGTGGTGTGTGTGTGTGTATGTGTGTGTCGAGGGAACACTACCATCATCACTTTTCATGGCCATGTCAAAAACTTTCAGGACAAATCCGCGTTGGGCTACGAACACCAAGAGTCGCTGGCCGAAGCACGAGAGCCAAAAGGACTACTCGAAGGGTTTTGGAGGCCGCCACGGGGTGGAGACTGGCCGCATGGACCAATCAGCGAAGGGCTGGGACGAGCCAGCCAATGAGCGGCCTGGCGCGGCCAAACAGGCCACGCCCCCGGCCCTGGAAAAGGGCAGAGCCTTCGGACCTGAGAAAGCGCTTTGAGCAGATGGCGACTGGAGATGCCGATGTGAGTGTTGACTGACTGGTGCACTTCAATGCAAGCGTCCAGTTAGTAAGGACAATGAGTTCCTCGAACAAGATTTTGCCAGAATGGTTTACAGGTTAACTAGCCCAATTTATGTCATGACAGCAACATTTGTTTGGTTTATGAAGAGTTTCTAAGCTTTCTTATATGTAGAGTTGGTAATAACGTTTATTTTAATCTGCTGTATCTGTGCATATGGGTGTGGATATGAGCTTTCAGCGTTTCATCAGTAGAGGACCCTTCCCCGGCCCCACCCAAAGTGCTCAATCCCTCCCACAGGCCAAATTCCCAGAATCCCAGGCACAAGTATGCCTTGCTGAAGCCATTGGAATTTTTGACGCGTAAAATATGACGAAATTTTCAACCTTTCTACTAAAAAAGCGCTAGAGTCGCAATTTCGGTTGGGGAGCTTGCTCGACGCCTTAGATCCTCCTCTCCTCGAGCACTATTCAACTTTATTATTGCACCTTTGTCACTCTCTCTATAGGCAATTAAAGAGTTGTGGAAAAAAGGCGATTGAAGTGCTGGGATTCGAACCCAGGTCTCAGGGGTACACAGAAACTGTCTCTCTTGATTAGCAAACGTGGATCAGACAAAGCTTGGATAGTTGTGTGGCATGCTCAGAGTAATTTGCAATGGTGTATGGCATGGCTCCCGTCCAACGCGAGGACGAAGAGGGCGTGTGCATGAGTTTCTTCTTTCCCTTGGACCTTGAGCACCCTCCCCCTCTCCCCCCCCCCATGTCTCGTCACCAACAGTGTTCACGCACTTGCCAGGCCGAGAGAGCCAAGGAGGAGCGCGAGCGTCGACGCCAGGAGGACGAACGCCTGCAGGAGCTGCAACGGCAGGAGGAGGAGCGCCGTCAGGAGCAGATCAAGGGCGACTGGGGCATGAGAAGGAGCGTCTCAATGAGAGCATGGAGGCCGAGGGACAACGAGTGGAGCCTGAGGAAGAAGAGCCCGAGAGGAGGAATATCATTCGTGAGCATGGGCTCTGTCTGGGAGGGGGAGTGTTGTTGTTGGATTAGGAGCAACGCTAGGAGGCCGTCAATGGCCCACATACCAATCTCCGTGACGCCTTCACGTCTAGAGCTGCGTAATTGGCACAGACATTTGGAAGAACGCCATCTGTATTTTAGGGCAGCAACAGCACGAGAAAAATAAAATCCATTGAAAAGGAAGTCTCGATGTAGTGGATCCATCAAGAATCGAACCCAGAACCGTGCATGCAAGAGGCCGATTCTGTACCACTACACCGTCCGCTGCTGGCTTGGGTGGGGAAGGTCACCAGAAAGGTGGAATTCGCACAGTGGTGTCTCTTGCAGGACCTAAGAGGACGTCCGGAGCCCCAGTGGGCGCAGTCAGTGTCATGCCCGGTCTGGCCAAAGGTTGGTGCTTGGTATGCGATTTTGCGTGGCTATTGCTTGTCTTCGCACATGCAACGTTCGATTTCAGCCTCCCCTCCCACGCATGCTGAGCCAACGATTCAACAAGAAGATGACGACTGGGAGACGGGGGAGGTGGAGCCAGAAGCGCCACGCCCTCCGCCCCAGCCCACCGCCTTTGTATTGGCCCAGCAGCAGGCGCAGCCCACCCCGCCCATGCAGCAGCGGCCAATCAGCAAGGAGGAGTGGCAGGAGGCGGAGCCACAGCGTGCGGCCACGCCTCCTCGCCACGAGCCGCCCCCGCAGCTGCCACCTGCAGCAGAGGAAGAGAACTTCTACAGCCAGGCTGCTGAGGTGGGTGTTTTTGGGGTAGTTCTTTCCTGTAGGGGGATGATTTTGGTGAACCCCCAGATAGAAGAGTTGCAGAGAGTGCAGTCCCCAGTTTTTTAGCCAATCCCCGAGGAGCACGGCCGTTTGTACGACCAAGTGGGCTATGACGAGGATTTGGATCAGCCAGGATTTGGTGGAGCAGCCAGTCAACAGCAACCGAAGCAGCAGTCGCTGCCCTCGGCGGAGCCCGTGATTCAGTCGGCGGCCAGCCCTGAGCAGCACCCACTGGGCGATCCACAGCATTGGAAATGGATGTGATATTCGTGATCAGCACGGTCGATTCACATATATCCCAAGCAGAATTGACACTGAATTCTCAAATTCGATCAAACACGTATGCGAAATTGGCATAACTGGACGGATTACGGTAACTATCGCAAATCGGGCCCTTAAATAACGGTGAAGTTTCCCACGGAAGCTTCACACAAAATTTCAGCTCAATCCATCCAGCACAAATCTCTCGGACTGGTTGCAGACAGAACCCACAAACAGCCCTACTACTGTAGAAAAGAATAATGCTATATCTTGTGATTACTGTAGTGGATTGAGAAACGGATGTCAGATGCATGCTCAGCATGGTCGATTACATCTGTTGTGTCTATTTTTCATGGTCAAATGGCAATATAAACAATTTGCGAATTGCATATTCAATGTGCCATATCTCCCGATTACGGTATCGCATTGGAAAATGGATGTGATATTCGTGATCAGCACGGTCGATTAAATATATCCCAAGCAGAATTGACACTGAATTCTCAAATTCAGATCAAACACGTATGCGAAATTGGCATAACTGACGGATTACGGTAACTATCGCAAATCGGGCCCTTAAGTAACGGCTAAGTTTCCACGGAAGCTTCATACAAAATTTCAGCTCAATCCATCCAGCACAACTCTCTGGGCTGCGTTGCAGACACACACACAGACAGACAGACATTGTGCTTTAGTAATATAGATACACGATATAAATGTACCTACCACTATATTTTTGCCCACAAAGGGCACCTTTGTGGGCACCTAAAGGGCACCTGGCACAACATACCCCTTACCCACAGGGCTCTATTGGAAGGGGGGCCCTATTGGAGGGGGGTTGTATTGGAGGATTT
Source organism: Paralinhomoeus sp. GSCO2_6 (assembly GCA_030248085.1). Taxonomy (NCBI): domain Eukaryota; kingdom Metazoa; phylum Nematoda; class Chromadorea; order Monhysterida; family Linhomoeidae; genus Paralinhomoeus; species Paralinhomoeus sp. GSCO2_6. The sequence continues at coordinate 26,241 of JASAMY010001136.1, read as the reverse complement.
ACGGTATCAGCGCAATAATTTGCTCAATGTTAGTTCAATTCGTTTCTCTGACTTTAATATTACTAATTGCCATAAACCCTATGATTAGCCCCCCCCCGTTAGCCCCCCTCCCCCCCCCCATAATTACGCCCCCTCCCTAAATGGACCATCGCTCAACAAGGCACATGTTTCCATGTCTGGGTGTATGTATGGTCGCGTATGTGTATGTATGTACACGTATGTGTGTATGTGAGACTGTGTGAGAGTGTGTTAGAGTGTACCAACGTGCGCGCACAGCGCCTTTTTCCCTTAAAAAATTGCCTCTCATGCGCCTTTTTCCCCACACATCTTCCCACTCATCGACACTTCCAGTTCATAAGCCCCCCCCTATAGTTAGCCCCCCCCCTATAATTATACACCCTCCTAGAGCGCGAACAAAACAATTAGCCCCCGGGGAGCTAATTATAGGGTTTACGGTATATGTAAGGCTTTGCTTGGCTCGGTCTTTTTGAAAATTAGTTCAACTCACGATCAACTTTCATTGCTAGTATGCATTCCGATATGCTCGAATACATTGACCTGTGCCACCTCTACGACGAAGAAATGTATAAAAGCGTATTCAAAATGGACAAAATCCATCTCACGAAACAGAGTTGCAAAACAATTGCGAAGAGCATCAAAGCGAATCTTCAATTGTGACTTCGTTGCCCTTTCTTTGGTTACCTCCATTCAACATCGCTATCTATGATGTGTTGATTACACTAGTGATCTGCTTTATTGTGTCTTCGCGAAAGTGCAAGCTTTGTTGTAATGTACAGAAATGGCCTTAACCGGACACCGGACCGGACCGGACCCCACGAAAAATAAGAGAGGGGTCCGGTCTTGCAAAATGTACAGAAATGGCCCTATCCGGACACCGGACCGTACCGGACCTCACGAAAAATAAGAGAGGGGTCCGGTCTTGCAAAATGTACAGAAATGGCCTTAACCGGACACCGGACCGGACCGGACCCCACGAAAAATAAAGAGGCGTCCGGTGTTGCAAAAAGGACAGATATGGCCCTAACCGGACACCGGACCGGACCGGACCCCACGAACAATAAGAGAGGGGTCCGGTCTTGCAAAATGTATAGAAATGGCCTTAGCCGGACACCGGACCGGACCGGACCCCACGAAAAATAAGAGAGCGGTCCGGTCTTGCAAAATGTACAGAAATGGCCTTAACCGGACACCGGACCGGACCGGACCCCACGAAAAATAAGTAGAAAAATGTATAGAAATGTATAGAAATGGCTTTAACCGGACGCCGGACCGGACCCATCACAAAAGAAGAAAGGGTCTTTAAATAATGTACAGAATAAAGTATAAAGTATAAAATATAAAGAATCGTAAAGTAGGAATCCGGGGTACTGCGTCATCGGGGCCCGCCAACTCCTCCACAATATTCGGAATGACAGCGGAACGACACTGTAGCGAGCGCCACTCTGCGTCCAACAATAGACGCCCGCCTCATCATTGACTGCCAGCAGCTGGTTCCCCAACCACCTAAGTCAACAGGCGACGGGCACTCCTAGGTTTGGGTACGACCCCAGGGCACATTAGGAACGCACTAAGAATGGGGGGGGGGGGGGGGGGGGGCAGGCAGACTTAGGGGCGGGGGAGGCTTCATAGCGCTGGCGAAGCGTGAGGGCGTCTCCCCTCCCCCGTGTACATTGTGTGCACTGGTGGTGACCCGGCAGGCCGTGAAAGAAAGAGCCTCCAAACTGGAATCGCCCATCGAGCAGCGCCACGGCTGCTGCCGCGCCGCCGCCGCTAGCCCGTTTGATGTTGGCGTCGTGCGTTAGCCCCGGCCACGCCTCGGCTGAAGTGCCCCCACGATCGGCAGCTGGTCGCGGAGCGTAGCGCCTGCAGAGACAGCGTGCGCGGTCACTGCCTGCGTAATGGAGTTGGCGACCACCAGACCACCAAGGCGACCTCGACCTTGCTGGGCTCTGCCGAATGCATCCATTGACCACTCTGGACAACCACTGTTGACATGCACAGACGCAGAGTTGTTGAAAGTGAAATCACGACGCGCCAAAAAGTCCCATGCGCCAAAAAGTCCGCGCCAAATAGTCCTGATCCCCGTGAAAGCCATTGTAGTCGTTTTTTGGAGGTTCGAGACCGAAGTCTCAGGCGAGAGGGGGACCTACCCGCATGGGTCCTTGGTTACCAAAACCTATGCCTTCTACAAGATCAATGAGAACAGCGATCAGGGAGCACAGTTTTTGCGTTAGCCCCTTGCCCAAGAGGTTTTTGGCTGGTTTTTGGTTTTTGGCAGTCTTGCCACGCTGAGGATTGAACTCAGAACCTTGCGGTTTGGAACCAACGCCTTAGCCAGCCGCAAAACGCAAAGACAACGCAAAAACGCAAACGCGTTTGATCTTTCAACAATACAAGGGTGAGCCTTTTAAACAGCTGCTGTTGTGAGTGTGACTGCAGTTTTGTACTTCTAGCCCCTCTTCGATAACGTAATGATATGATTTATCCAAATGGTAATTGCAAACATATAATGTCACCCGCTACCAAACTGTTCGCGTGCCAGCTAGTATACGTAGTCGCGCGTGGTTATTTGTTCGATTGTTGTCCGTTTCAAGATATATTCATCGCGTTCTTTTTTTTGGCGGTGGTGCACTTTAGTAACCACTCAGCGTGCGTTGGTGCCCCCCCTACACCTACAGAACAAAGTTGACTTTATTGGGCCAACAGCGAGCCGTGCGGTAGTAGAGAGAAGCAGACACGACACACGTCACTGCGGCTAGGTCACGCGACTGAAAGAGATCGACTCGACATCCCAACGCAAAGCCTAGTACAGGCAACGAACAGAGCGAATACACGAGAGAGTGAGAGATGAGGATGCACATGACACAGGATGGAGACTCGTCGTCAGCGGGCAAGACAGAGGGAAAGGGCGCTGTTTGTGGCATCAGTTCCGGCTGCGTCGCGGTGCCATGCTCCGCGATGGTGCCCTTGCCGGCCGTGGTCCACGGAGTGGCGTCGTCAGCGGTGGCGCCGGCGCCTCTTCCACCTTGCCGTCGGTGGAGACGCGCCTCGCCTCCTCGCAAAGCGGGGTGGCCCGGCGACGACGCCCGTCTTGCGCAAGAAGAGGCCGCCTCGCTGCCGGAGAGAGCCAGTGAACGCGCCATGGTCGCTGAGCAGCTTGAGCAGAGTGTAGGCGCCATCTCCCGACGGGCGGTCGTCGTCGTCATCCATGATGCCAACCCACCCAGCTGCGTCCAGCGATCGAGCAGGTCGAGCAGGGGCTTTGCCGGCCACCTCGAGAATGCGGCTGCAGGAGGGTGTCGTTGACCGACAGCCTCCACCGCCTTCCCGATGGGTGGGGCTCCGTCAGAACGAGGACCGACCAGCCATACGCCTTGGCGCGAATGACGTCGATAAGGTGGCCAACGTCGGCTGCGGCACTGCACTGCAGAACGTCAACGGAGCCGACTGCCATCACATCTCTGATCGTCTGATCGCATCTGCTCAGGGGCTCGGCAACTTCCGCGGTTGTCTTGCAATTTTTGGCAGTCTTGCCACGCTGAGGATTGAACTCCGAACCTTGTGGTTTGGAACCATCACCTTAGCCCAACTGTGCAAACAGTCGCAATTCGCAAAACGCAAAGACAACACAAAACGCAAACGCGTTTGATCTTTGAACAATACACGGGTGAGCATTAGACAGCTGCTGCTGTGAGTGTGACTGCAGTTTTGTGCTTCTAGCCCATCTTCGATACCATATGATAGATTTATCCGTATGGTAATTGCCCAACATATAATGTCACCCAGTACCAAAATGTTGGCATGCCAACTAGTATAAGTAGTCGCGTATCTTTATTTTTCGTATTTTATTGTCGCATTTCCTGAGAGTTCATGCATTCTTTTTTGGCTGTGGTGTACTTTGTAACCAGTGCATACTTGGTGACTGCAACGCGCATTGGCGTTCGTACACCTGCTACACCTTCACATATGGTGTAGTATGATGTTACCCGCTACGTATGTGTCGCCAACCCAACGAGTATGCGTAGCCGTGCAAAATGTTTTGCCTATGAACCCCGTCCGTACCCTACGCAGTGGGACGCATCGAATCGAAACCACTATACTGTGGCGTACACTACAAGTGGTGTACACTGTAGAATCCATTGTTATTGACTGGCTAATTCCCAAATCGGTGTTAACGAGCCTGAATGAAATTCTTTTGCTGCTTTTGTTGCTGTTGTTGTGTGGGGCCGCTGCTGGGATCGCAGGGGGTTCTCAGCCGACGGACCAGACATCATAGACCACTCTAGGTACAATAACTTGCTGGACGGCAGCGTATGGCCTAGTGGTAGAGAATCGCCCTCTTTAGGGGGTTTTGGCCCGGAAGCCGTGCCAGGTGGGCGGCCCACCGACCCACGCTGTTAAAGAACGCCCTAGTGATAGTCATACAGCGTTGATCCAGTTCTCTTGCATCAGTTGCGTATATTGCATCAATTATGAATTGCAGCAATGGGTAGCGCTAACTAAAAGACACTGACACCACCGACAACACCGACATGGCAAAATAAGGGCTTTAAATAAAACACACGACCAACACGACCAACACAAGCCTAAGCCGAAACCTAAGCCTAAGAAGCAGAAACCTACGCCTAAGCCTAAGCAAAAGCCTAAACCTAAGCCTAAAGTTTTGGTCGTGGTGGTCGTGTTGGTCGTGTTGGTCGTGTGTTTTAGTTTACGCCAAAATAAGCGCTTTTGGTTGGGGCTTTGGCTTCCGCTTATGCTTAGGCTGACGCTTAGGCTCGATAGGCATTAAACAAAGGTCCAACATTACTACGAGGCACAAATTCGCACTGCCGGTGCTGTCGGTGTCTTTTATGTAACGCCCTGTGAGTGTTATTTTATGCATTCGTTTTTCAACTCGAAAGCAGTGGCGTCCAAATTTTGCGTATTGAATTTTATTTTAGAAAATGTTGTACCGCTGTGGGGCGGCCACTTTGGTGAAGTGTCCGCGGATTTTCGAGAATTCTAACGAAATTCTAGAAGTCGCCAGCGATCGCGACAAATTCTACGTCGCCGTTTTGACGCCCCGCGTTTTGTTTCTGTTTCTAGCGCAGGTTTGTGCGTGGAAAATTGTTTTCGATTTAATTTTGTCATTTAATTCAGCCCCAGCTGCTAGTGGCCAGTTTCGTACGCGACGATGCCGACGTGTCTTTGCGCGGGCAAAACGCGAAATTCGTGTGGAAATTCGACTCTACCGGGATTTGCATTGCGGTTTTATTATTTTTTTGTGGTTATTTCATTTACACGAATTTTCTCATTAAATCCGTTTTAGACCGCCAAGAACAGTCTGGTGTTCTTGTCGGTGGAGCTGGGTACCCGAGCCCCTTTGGGTACGGGTGCAGCCATTTTCGACTGCAGACCCCCCTGCAGAGAGAATTTGCACCAATTTACCTGCTCAAAAGGCACCAGAGCTTGTGTCATCGCCTTGGCTGCATATGTCGAGCTGTCGACGCGTGCCACAGCGTGAGTGCGTGCGTGCGCGTCTGTTTGTCTGTCCGTCTGTGACCGTATCAGTACTGGGGGGCATCCCTCTCCTGGGAGACCTATTTCTGAAAGAATTCCCCCCCGTGAAAGATTTTTGGGCTAAAACTGTGTCTGGGGCGATGCATTCTTGTTGTACATCGAAATGAGCGACCTCTAGATCACATTTTTTGAGTCACTATCGGCTTTTTGAAGCGAATAAGCACCGTTTTATGCAAATAGCGATTCCTCTCTTTTATACCCCCCCCCCCCTTTTTGTTTTCTTGAGCACCCACATACTATGCCCCTCCCTAAATTGGAATAAAGCATAAACAGTGCGCAACCCTGTTTAAAGTCCTTGAATTTTGACGAAAACGACTGCGTAGAAAACAAAAAAAAAATTTGCTTGCGCGCCGCACTTTTTCAGTAGAAAAAAGGGCAATAAATTCCTTCGAAGTGCGGAAAGTTTTGTTCGCGTCGCCATTTTGAGTAGTGCCAGAGTGCTGAATTTTGACTCCACAACATATTTGCTTTCTTTTTCTTGTTTTTTTCTCGCTTTCTCGACCTCGATCGAATGTTATAATTGCTGCATAATATTCGTCACGCATTGCAGTTTTTTTGCGTACCCGTATTACAAGTTAAAAAAAAAATAAAAAACCTTTTAGACTGGTGTCTCTACGTGAGGAAGTGTTGGTGTGTTTGCGAGACGGTTGGCTGCACCGATTGCTGTGGACGGGCCAACTACAGGCCGAGTTTTCAACGGCCGTCGTACAAATTCCATTCTCCCATGACCAACTGCACTCTAGAGGTGGGGGGGGGGGGGGTGGGAATGGCACTGGCCATTTTTGTTGTCTGGACCATGTTACATATTATAGTTGACTTAGATACGCTACTTTCGACGGTTACACAACTGGGTTCGATTGTCGATAGATCCACTAACGCGATAGATCCTTTCGAATGTCTCTGGCTAATCATGCGGCTCTAGATGGAGAGGCGTCATGGAGAAGGGTGGGTATGCCTGCCATATGGACCATTGACGGCTTCCTAACGTTGCTTGCCCCTAACCCAACAACACGTGGACTGCCTATCGATAGATTCTCTCATACGGCGTTCTTTTGAGCGAATATAATCCTAGCGTAGCGTAGCGTTGCCCTGCTGACCCCAGCAACAATGGTTACGTCATAAAACCCGAACGTTGCGATTTTATCGATCCGCAGAGGTTGAAACTGGTTTAAAAATTCTGGGTGGACTCTGGGGTTTGACTCATTGCCGGGTGCGTGCGTGCGTGCGTGTCAGCGCAATTACCGTAACCCTCTCCATTTAGCCGACTACCCCAGTCAAGGCGTCTTCATCAGGGACGCTTGCTATTCGCCCCTAATCGGTGGTTACGGTCTCGTTCTGTCGAATGGCAAAGCGGCACTGCTCACTTCGCCTCAGTCGGCGAAGTTTACGCCGCAGGTGCTATTTTGGTGTCAGTTAGAATTTACGAAACAGACTGTTTTATTTCACAATTTATATCATATACTTTGAAGCATTTTGCACTTAGATTCTGTGACGACGCCAAATGATTGTGGTCCATGCGTGTTACCTAGATACCGTAAGTTCTGCAATAGTACCCCGAGGTACTATTTGTTCGGCCTTAGGCAACCTGGGGGGAGCACAATTTGGAGAGGGATGTTATTGCAGGGGAATTCGAGCAGAACATTGTTGTGCTTCTAACCGTTTTATGAGAAAAGGAGTCACCATTTTGTGTGGACCTTGCAGCATTTGCTGGCGGTTTGGGCTCCCGGTTTGCAGGGAGCGGTCAGGACGCAAGCGAATCACAAGTTTCGGCTGCTGCTCTTCGGCTGTCAAAAGTTGGTTCTTTTTTTACTTTTGTCTTATGCCCTATTAGTGGTAAAATTTCGACAAGCTTGGCAAAAAAAAACTCGTCATCTTTGACGGTACTACAGCAGATTTTTGCCCGAACCTCTAGGCATAGATGGGCACACTCGACGGTTCAGCACACACACACACACACACACACACGCACACACACCAATTTTAAAACTCTTTCTTTTGCCCCATGTTCTCCACGTACCCTCAAATTCGAGGCGGCGCAAGATTGTTCCACAAGAAGGGGGCGGGGGGGGGGGCTGACTTTTCTCGAACAAAATTGGCAATAGCGAAAACAGCGTGGTGTGCAGGCGAAGCCTTAAATCAGAACCAAAAGCTGTCGATTCTTAGAGATATTGAGCGTTAGGACTGCATCAGGAGCTCTCTAAATCACGTATACAGGCGCCGCAAGAGAATTGTGTTAACACCAAGGAGGGTGGGGGGGGGGGGTGCTCCACTGCAAACCCTGGACCGAGTTCGCTTGGGGGGGGGGGCTACAGCCGCTGGAGGGAGCCTCCCTCCCCCCCCCCCCCCCGTTTGCGACGCCCTAGCTCAAAGTAGCTCGACTTGGCCCTTGCTAGCTACTGCAGACCCGGCACCACCACAACAACCACTGTGATGAGCGAAGAGATTTGGGAAACGCGCAACGATTGCTCCACACTGATTCTTATACCCACGATGAAACTGGTTTAGCGGCCAACTGGCGGCGTTTCAACTGGACGAGGCATCGGGGGCGCTGCTGGAGACTTACCGCGTCTCTCTGAAAGTGGACCAATGTCCCGGTGCGCATACCTGTAACCGGGTCTGGCAGAGTGGGGGGGGGGTGGGTAAATGGCCACTTTCTGGGGGGTGGGTGGAGTCTGCAGGGGGTAGCTGGCCATTTTTGACTTATACTTGTACTTTTCGATCAAAAATGGGTGTAACTAGGCTCTAAATAGTGTTATTATTAGCTGTTTTATGGTCATATAGCACTGAAAAACACAACATATACGCACTTTTATCGTTTTAGACATGCTGAAAATCCTTTGAGAAAATTTGGGAGGGGGGTGAAAAATAGTGGGGGCCCCAAAAGCCTCCTCCAGTTACAGACATTCGGGCACGTCTAATAGAACAAATGTCTTTGAATTGTGTCGAAATTTCAGAACTAAATAATGTCTATTTGATTCCCGAATTTTTGTTCCAGACCTCACTAGTACTTTGGGACCAGTGGCGGCCCTGCAATGGCATCCCCACGGTGTGGCGGTTGCGGTGGCGTATGATAGAAATTTGCATATTGCCAATGGCGCGTCGGAAAATAATTCCGAAAATCCAGTGGAAAGTGGAAATAAACAGGAAAAACAGCAGAAAATCAGGCGGAAACCCATCGTGGCGCTTTTCAGCGTCTTTGGCTCTCAACTGTGGTGCGCCAATTGGGGCGAGGGGTAAGCGAGCGGCTGTTTTGTCTGCTGAAATTTGCTAAATTGATTGATTAGGGTTGATTGATTATGTGATCAGAAAGCCATATTCGCCCAGGGATCAAGAAACTAAATGGAGGGGGTATATGAAAATTCATGGCCTAGATATGGTTCCGCCAGATAGGAGAGTGTGGTGCACCTACCCCTCCCCCCCCCCCCGAAGGGTACCCTTCCCCCCTTCAACCCACGCCGAGCAAGAGACGTTGCAAATTCTTACAAGTTTCGAATAGAAGGAAATCGAAATCGCAATACTGCGCACCACGCTTTATTCACACCGATCGTGAAACCTTTCTTTAGCGGCCAGTCAGATGTCGGGAATTCCATGAATTCTTTTGGGAATTCTTCGAATTTCGAAACAGCAGCAGGGGTGTCACTGGATTGGGCCTCGGACGGCTACAGTCTGTGGACGAGCGGCGTCGACTTGGAGAGCGATTCCTTGCTGCGCATCGAACATTTCGTGCGCGTCTGCTCGCTCAACAATCCGCACGCGGTACGAAGCTGCTTGGAATGCGCGTGCCTGCGTGCGTGCCTGTGCGTGCAAGTGCGTGTTGTCGTTGTTGGATTAGGGACAACGCTAGGAGGCCGTCAATGACCCATATAGCATAGCCATCTCCATGACGCCTTCCAGTCTAGAGCCGCGGAATTAACCAAAGACATTCGGAAAAACGCCATCTGTAGTCTAGGGCAGCGACGGCACGAGAAAACGACAGGAAAATGGTCGTTAGGGTTCCATCAAGAATCGAACCCAGAACCGTGCGCGCAAGAGGCCGCTTCTCTACCACTAGGCCATACACCGCCCCTACTTGTACGTGCTTGCGCCCCTAAGTCATTTTCTCACTTTCCCATTTAATCCGCAGCTGAATTTCGGCTCCGGCGGGGCGCAAGTGGCCCTGTTGGGCGCGGACTGCCTCTATTTATCGCCCAGTCAAGCGGCAGAGTCGGCCAAAGGCTGTGCCAGTCAGGCACTGTGGAACGTGCTGACCGCCCCTGCCCAGTACCTCACCAACGCCTGGCCCTTGAGGGTGAGTTGGGGAATTGTCTCTAATAGTACCCCCCCCCCTATTGGTATTAAGAGCACGCAATTCCTGCCACGCTGCCGGGGGAGGGATCCCCAGGGAATGTTCATGTAGAAATTTTCCGGGTGGGGGTGTGTTATGAAAATTTTTCCGGGGACGACAAATTTTGGGGGTGAACATTTTTATGGGACACCCCTGCATGGGACCGGGACAATGTCTTATAGTTGTATTCCCGCAGTTGTGATTTATTGGGGGTGGTTGGGGGGGGGGGGGTGTACAGGTTGAATTGTCTGTTCTACTTTTTTTATTTAAATTTTAATTAGTGGGTCCCGCTGCACGTCGTATGATGTGTATATGCAACTTTCCTCCCGTAGTTCTGCGCCGTCGACTACGGTAGTCGACAGGCGGTGGCCGCTGGGACGCGCGGTCTGATTTACTGCTCGACGACCACTGGCAAATGGCGTCTGTTTGGCAATGAATCACAGGTTTGTAGTCACGGGTTAATTAATTAAAATTAATTATTTCATATAAATAATTTGAGTTTTTATTGTCTACTTTATGTACTTTATTAACGCACTGGCGCTTGTTTACCGCTCGTCTTGCGTCCGATTCCCCTTGCTTTGGGGATTGGGAATATGGTTCTTTTCGTATAATTAAATAATGAAAATATATTAATAAAAACTGGTCTTAGGAGCGAGAAATGGTCGTGGTGGGCGGTTTGTTGATCTGGAACAATTTCGCGGTCGCTGCTTGCTACGATATGGACAAACGCAAAGACGATTTACGATTCTATCCGCTGCAGAAGAAATTGGACAATCTCTACTGTACCAGGTGGGTTACTGTAACGGCGTCTTTGCATGTTATTATTGGTTATTTTTTTACGCAATTTATTTTTTTTTATCACACGTTTTGTTTTCTCAATGCAGAATTTGATGCGTGGTTCGCATTGCGGAAAATATTAAATCGAGTTTGCATTTTTTATTGCAGATACTACGCCGACAGTCAAATTCTGATCATGAATCTCCGGCACAACTATCTGATCACCTTCGATGTGGACAGCGTCGTTTTCCTCTACAAAATGGAGGTATTATTGTGTGTTGAGTTCCGAACTTGTTCAATTTTTGTGTGCCGCTTCTTTTATTGCTACAGAGAAACATTCGGTGACAGACGCGGTCTGCGGTGGTATTGCGAAAAATGTGTTGTGAATCAAAATTTTTTTATTCTTGACTGCTTCTCTTTTTCCGTTTGCTGCTGCCCAATCCTCAGTTGCCATCGAAATGAAGCAAACTCTACTTCTGATATTAAATCTATCGATTGATTGATCGATTGATCAGCCCGATCAATTCAGTAGTTGCTATTCAGGTGTCGGAAGGGAGTCAAGCGCCCAGTGTGTCCGTGTCGCGCTGTGCGGAGATTCGCACCTCCGATTTGGTGCCCCACCCCGCCTGCGTCATCTCCCTGCAACTGACCGCTCTCAAGCACACCAACGCGGCGTCCGGCGGTGGTGAGCTAATTAATTAGCTAATTAGCTAACATGGCCCTTTGATCTTGCCGAAACTTTTCCCAGACCCCCGTTGCCGGGGGCGTACCTGTACGTGGGGGGGGGAGTTGGGGGCAGGGTTGCATAAAAAAAAAATTTCAAGTTTTTTTTTTAAATTAAAAAAAAAAAAATTTTTTTTAAATTTTTTTTTTTAAATTGACTTAGGAGCCATCATTGGCGCCAAATACCTGTACTATAAGATACTTTTAGCCTATTAGAGTGTCAAACACAAGTACTAGTGCTTCCCTAAAGCCTTTAGAAGCGTATTTAGCATCGTTTTAGTCAAACTAGCCGCTTCAACTCAGGACTCCTGCTTGCAAAGTGCTCCAAAGTGGTTCAATATCAATATTTTCATGTCCTCAGTAGTGACTCATCAGCAATACAATGTGTCATAAAATCATGCTGCGAATGCTCAGTTGAAAATCAACAATGACGAAACTGGAAAGTGCTGCAGCAAAAGCCAAAGAAAGTCAACCACTGCAACCAATGTACTGCAATAGAGGAAAACTGTCCACCTTTTTTTTGCTGAAGCAAAACTCAATTGCTGTGTCCATGTTCACTGTGTCCGAAAAAGTGAAGCCTAAGCAAAGCCTAAGCCTAAGCCTGACCATAAGCATAAGTATAAGCATAAGCATAAACCTGGACTAAGCCTAAGCAAAGCCTAAAATTATGAAAATGTTCATCAGATGCAGCGGACACAGTGCACGCTGATGCAACAACTGTTTTTAGCCCAAATTGGGCACTATACCATCTTGAGCAGTCCCTATAATTAGCCACCTTGGGGCTAATTTTTCCAATCGTCCTATAGTAGGCAGCTAATTGTAGGGGGTTAATAAATAATTGGGTCGTAATAATTGGCTTTGCTTTGGAATAGCTTACGATTGGCTTGAAATATGAGCTTATTTTCTTGATCAGCATGATTGCATACATTTGCTCAATCTGTCAGCACAACGCGTATCGTATCAATCGTATTGTATTGCATCGTATCAACTTCAATGCGTCGTATCTTGTGATTGCAGTATCGCATTGGAAAACGAATGTGAGATTCGTAATCAGCTTGGTCGATTACATGCCAGGCAGATTTGACAGTGAATTCTCAAATTCGATAAAACGTGTATGCGCAATTTGCATATGTCAAGGATTACGGTAGCTATGGTAATGCCACTTTTATTGTGATGGTGGAGTGTGCCAAGCAAGCTACACACAAAATTTCAGCTCAATCCATCAAGCACAACTATAACTCTCCTCTCTGCAATGCATTGCAGACAAACAGAGAACGTGCTTTAGTAATACAAGTTTTTTATAGAATGAACACCTGCAAAACAATAAAAAATAAATAAAAGTTTTCATGGGGCAGGGTTGATCCCAGGATCTACAGAGTAGCAACCACTACACATAACTACTACACCATTGATCTGTGTGGAACTTTTTTTAAACACTTCTGATAAGTCAGAAGCATGCATAAAATGAGCTGTGTTACTATATATATAATTTATTTATATTTGCATAACTCAGGGATTACGGTAGCTTCAGAGGTGCCACTCTTATTTTGATGGTGAAATGTGCCATGCAAGCTTCACACAAAATTTCAGCTCAATCCATCCAGCACAACTCTTGGCGCGGCATTGCAGACAGAACCCACAAACAGCCCTACTACTGTAGAAACGGATAATGCTATATCTTGTCATTACTGTAGCGGATTGGAAAACGAATGCCAGATTCGTGATCAGCATTGTCAATTACATATGCTCATACTGCTTTGCACCCCCAATTTGCAACATTAACCATCCACAATTTGCATATTCAATGTGCTGTATCTTTTGATTACGGTATCGCATTGGAAAACGGATGTGATATTCGTGATCAGCGTGGTCGATTACATATATCCCTGTCTGATTTCACACAGAAATCTCACGTTTAATGTGATCGATACTGGTTACTGTATGGCGCAAATTCAAAATAATTTTTATTCTGGCTATTTTTCAGCTATCACTGTCAACACCCGAATTGATAACAAAAAGAATCAACTCGATCCATGCAACACAGCTCTTACAATCGCGTTGCAGACATTGTGCTTTTTTTAGTCAAATGGTGACAAAGCCGCTGCCTCTAAATGGTCGTGTACGGTATCGCACTATGTTGGGAACCAGTTGGGAACCCCAAAAAGAGCTTGGTTTTGGTGCTAATAAGCAAGTTTATGCATGAATAACTACTAATTGTACCATCTAAACACCATTTAAACACCATTTGCCACTCAAAAGCTAAATTTTACCCAAAAAACAGAGAAATTTTTCATTTTTAATTTAAAAAAAAATCCAACTTTATATTTAAAAAAAAAATTTTTTTTTTTAAAAAAAAACTTTTTTTTTAAATTGTGCAACCCTGGTTGGGGCCCCCATTGTTTTTCCAACACCCACCCAGACCCCCCCATCGGAATTTGTCCAACGGGTTTTTACTAGCCAAATTAAGTCAGAAAAAGGCCAGCTTCTTCCTTTTTGCTCCAGATGCACCCCCCCCCTTCTTGACGAGGGCGGGTATGACGGGTGGAAGCCTTTCCTTTTCGTTGTTGTTGTTGTTGTTGTTAACAACAACAACGGGTGGAAGCCCCCCCCCCCCTTCTGGATCGGCTGGTGCGCGCATTTCTTTATTGGGGGGGGGTGGTTTTTGATTCTGCGAAATTTATTTTTGTGGGGATTTTGCAGGCATTTTGTGTGGAATGAAAATGTGGACATCTTGACGAGTTTATTCCTTGGATGGGAGACAACATGCCTTTAGGGAGATATTATCTTATCGTTCACTATTTCCCCTTATTTATGGGTGGCGTGAAACATCCGTTCGTCGGCAATGCCGCTTTTGATTGGACTTTGCAATTTTCGGTTGCGACCCCCCCCCCCCCGGCTCCTCCTCCTCAAAGAAGCTTGCAGCAGCTTGCAGTGAGAAGTCCGCTCCTACGTTAATGATTCGAGGGAACGTTGTTGTAGGGGGGGGGGGGGGGCTGCAGTTGTTGCACGGCTGGGGGGGGGGGGGTGGCATTGCTGCACTACATCGCGCCGTGTGTGTTGTTCCAGCGAAATTCTGCCCCGGCTCCGACACGATTTTGGTGAACATCAGCGGACGGTTGGTGATGTTGACCCCCCAGGTGGGCCAACAAGCGACCGGCCAAACTCAACAAGGGGAGGCAACGGAAAGACAGCACGCCCCCTCCCAGGTGAGAGAGGGAGTGCGGATTGCTCTGGGTTGTTCTAAGAAAGGAAGGCATTTCGGTGCGGTACGGTGGACAGTTGAGCGCGCACGCACGCACAGGCACGCACAGGCACGCATGCACAGGCACGCACGCACGCACAGGCACGCACAGGCACGCATGCACAGGCACGCACGCACGCACAGGCACGCACGGGCACGCATGCACAGGCACGCACGCACGCACAGGCACGCATAGCACACTTCACAACACCATTCGTTCGTTGTCACTCTGAAACACGTCGGTCAAAGTTTCGCCAACTTCTTTTTTAGCTGCAGCAGCCGACGCTGGTGGCTTCTTACGTGGAGTGGGCCTGGCATCAGCCCGACGACGAACTTTCGCCCCTAATGGAGCCTAACAACAATGAGTCTGCAGCGGATTTGCATACAAAGCGCAGTGGTGCGGCTAGTAATCAAGGGACTCAAGATGAAGACCAGCTGGGCCAGGCGTTGTGGCTACAGTGTGGCGCCAGAGGCATGCGCGTGTGGCTACCCTTGGTGCTGGGCGGTGCTGCGCAAACGGGCGCCGGCGGCATGGACAAGTCCAGTTTTATCTCCAAGAAAATCATGCTGCCCTTCAAGACGGACGTTTATCCCCTGGGTGAGTCACACCCTCCCGCAATCTCCCAGTCTCCATAAGTGATAAACTTGCGTGTTTTGAGGTACCTTTTTGCGCGGTTTATGGCCAAATAACAAAATACACCGAAATTTCGCTCTTTTGAGCAAAAGTCGACCAAAAGAAGTACACCTGTTCGTACGGTATTTTGGTGCGAAATTCATTTCTGGACCGCAGTCTCGCGATCACACACTTTAAGGAACCCCCGAAGGCCAATTACCAACCCCCCCCCCCTCCCCGCCCCTACACACACACACACACACACACACACACACACACACACACACACACACACACACACACACACACACGGACACGGACACACACACGGACACCGGGTATGCGTCTGTGCGCTTGTACGTGTGTTCGTCAGTCTGCGTATCTCTGTCTGGGCAGCGCATGACCGAGTGGAAGAGAATCGGCCTCTTGCGCGCACGGTGCTCCGGGTTCGATTCTCGATGGATCCACTAAAAACGAGTCTTTCTCTATCGATGGAATTTCTCGCGGTGTCGCTGCCCTAGATTACAGATGGCTTTCTTCCGACTGTCTTTGGCTATTTATGCGGCTCTGGACGGGTGAAGGCGTCATGGAGATGGGTATGCCATATGGGCCATTGACGGCCTCCTAGCGTTGCCCCAAATCCAACAACAACAACAACAACATCGTATCTGTCTCTCTGGTCATCTTTGAACCTGCAAATCTTCGTTTGCTTCCAGCCGTCCGCCACGCCGACTGCCTAACTCTGGGGGTGACCTCCGTCGAGAAGCGGCTGGCGACACGCGGCCGTCTGGCCAGCGATCAGGAATTATCGATCGCCGATCAGCGGCTCTCGCTGAATCGCAGCCAGATCCAGAGGGCCTCCGACCTCTTTTTGCACCACTTACTTCGTCAGCTCCTGAAGCGCAATTTGGGCGTCTACGCCCTGGCCTTGGCCAGGGGCTGCAGGTATGGGCAAAAGAGAAAAAAGCGCGAAAAAGACTGCCATGGCGGGGCTCGAACCACCGACCTCGCGCGCGGTGCGCTCGTTAGCGTCGCGCGAATCGTTTTTAGACCGCGACTCGCGTATTTCGGTCACGTCTTGGAGCTGCTGCTCCACGGAGTGCTGGAAGAGGAGAGCGAAAGCTCCGAGCCCATTCCAGACCCGCTGCTGCCGAGAATTCTGGCGTTTATCCAGGAATTTCCCGAATTTCTGGCTACTGTCGCCCACTGCGCACGGAAAACAGAATTGGCGTTGTGGCCGCACCTGTTCCAGGTATGTCTGGGTGAAAATTGGTTAAATTCCAGCAATGTGTTGGTGTTGGGACGCTGGTGTTCGTTAGATCTGTTGGTGTGCGGTGTTAGGCTGACGGAATACCTGCCCGTAAACTGCGTCGGGCCGAGTGGGTGAGATGGCTACATGTCACTTGGGGGGGGGGGGGCTTGGGGATGTACGCTCTAACCATTTGGAAAGTTTACCCCCTACCCAGTCTCCCACCAAAATTTATCCAAAGCAAAGCGCTGACTTTTGTCATTGTAGACAGGCTGAAATTTCTAGGGAAGGGGGGGGGGGAGCGGATTCATACGTGCAGCACCCCTGGTTGTATGCCTGTATGTGTGGCAGCACATCAGCACTGTTCACTGTCCGACAATTGAATATAATTGGGTGAGTGCGAAAGCCTAAGTTTTCTCATGAATGATTGCAATATTTACTAGCACTCATTTATGGCCGTACCGAAACATTTCTTGCTAGTTTCAGCATTCGTTTTTCTTTTTTCTAGGGCCACGCCAGCAACAGGAAAATACCGTAAATCATCCATTAGTGCCCCTGGGTCATACCTTACGGTTTGCGTTATACAGCAACCCAAATCAAGCAGTGGTGTGTAAACACAGCTACACACCCATTAATGAATGAAATTTTTGCTATACTTTGAACTGTTGAGTACCTGTGTCCCTCCAATAGTGCCCCCAAGAGAGTTTGAAAGTATAGTGCCCGGGGGCACTATTGGAGCATTTGAGGTGCATGCTTTAAGGTGACCGGCGGCAGTCCGAAGGAATTGTTCGAAGTCTGTCTGAGGGAAGGCCAATTAGAAACGGCCGTGTCATTCCTGATAGTCCTTCAGAACATGGAGCGAGGATCAGTCAGTCAGCGGGTTGGTTCATTTTTTTGGAATTTATTTTAATCCGTTGTCTACATTTTGCTGGTTTGATGGCGGTTGTTTTCGCAGAGTCCGTGTATTTTAGCAGTCATTTTTTTTTGTTTAAATAACGTCTTAAATAAATAAAAATAATAATAAAATTAAATTAAAAAAATAATAATAAATAACTAAAATAGAAAAAATAACTAAAATAAAAAATTAATAAAAAATAAATAACGTTTAAGCAAGCGGTGCAACTATTGGAGTCGGCGATCGAACGGGGCGCCTGGCCGATCGTCAGGGATATCCATCGATTTCTGAAAGCGATCGATCCCTCAGATATCGATTCGCCGCCAGAGACCCCCATGTGCCAGGTAAGATTGTGAGTGCATGTCATCGCAATTCGCAGTCCGTCTGTTACCGCTTGTCCGTCTGTGGGGGGCCGCGCATGGTTTAGTGGTAGAGAATCGGCCTCTTGCGCGCACTGTCCTGGGTTCGATTCTTGACAGAGCCACTAGATCGAGCACTGCCCCCTTTCAATGGTTTTTCTCGTTCCGTCGCTGCCCTGGATTACAGATGGCGTTCTTCCGACTGTCTTTGGCTAATTCTGCGGCTCTAGACGGCGAAGGCGTCATGGAGATGGGCGCACTATATGGGCCATTGACGGCCTCCTAGCGTTGGCCCTAATCCAATAAGAACCAAGTTTGGTTGAGAGTTTAGTCCTTCCGCCTAGGCGAAAGCGGCGGCGGCGGCGCATCGGCTGTCGCTCGTCTCGCCCTCGGCCATGATCGACGACGCCGACTCCTTCGTGTTTGGCAGCTCCATCGGTGCATGCACCTGCACGCACGCGCGCACGCACGCACGCACGCCTCACACACACACACACACACACACACACGTCTCTCACACACACACGTCTCTCTCACACACACACACACACACACACACACACACACGTCTCACGCACGCACATACTGACTTCCCTGACCCATTCATTGTCTCGAGTTTATAGGCTTCAACCGAGTGCGCAGTCAGTCAACGGCCAGCCCTCCGTCCGCCGCTGCCGCCGAGGCCAAGGGCGTGGGGGGCCCTCGAGGGGGCGTGGCCGGCGCGACCACGCCCCTCGCCCGCTCATTGGACGGCCGGAACAAGGGCCGGCTGGCCAAGACCGCCTCCCTAGCACTAGCGGACTCGTCGGACCAGCAAAGCAATCCGGATAAAACCGGTGCGAAACCGGATCTGCTGCTCAACGCCGTCCACGCCTCCCTGGACCAACTGCTGGCGGGGCACGCGCGACGCCTGCTGGCCGAGTACAGGATCCGAGACCTGGGTGGGCTTGTATTGGAGGAAGAGAGCGTGTGGGACGCACCGGCACGCACGCACGCGCGCACCGGCACCATACAAAACGAATACGAACACGCACACACAAACGAGTATGCAAATATCTACCGTGTTCCAGGCTCATTCGCCGCCCATCTGGACTTCCATCTGGTGCTGTGGCTGTCGCGGGAGCGGCACGCGCACGCGCGCGTTCAAGGTTGGTGGCGATTTTTCGTCGAATTTAATCTTTTCAATGTATTTACCGAAATAATTTTAGACTTTCCCAAGGCGCTGATGACGGTGCACAGGGATTTCGGCTGGCCCTATCCCCTGCTGAGTCAGACGGTGGTGGAAGCGCTGAGTCGCAAGCTAAGCTCCACCCAACTACAGGCGACAACGATGAACACCAACTCGACGCAAAAACCCCTGAAAATCATCACCAGGTCGACTGTACTTTGTATTTACTTTGTTATTTTTTGTCAGAGTGTTTCTTTGTGGAACCTTGTATGGTGAGAATACAAAAATGCAAGGGTTATGGTTATGTACTGTGGGTGGTGTAGGTAGTTTGGTTTGGAATACATGTTTTACCAGTTTTATATAGGTGGGCAGTGCTGTACTGTTGTCTAGATCCGACATGGTCAACTGCATCTTGTTTTTTTTTTAAATAGAAGCCCGTCTTCTGTGTCAGTCGAAACTCAACATTCTACCCTTCCCCCGCCCCTCACCCTCCCCCCCCCCCTAAAAATAGAGTCGTCGATAAAAAGGAAATTAAAATCCGTCGAATTTTTAGAGACAATTCTGTCGACTCAGGCCTTCCGCAGGCCAGTCTCGACGCTAGCTGCAGTCGGAACAACAACAACGCCCAATTCCAAGGGAATTTCCAAAACGCCGGATTTAATGAGTTTAATCGGGGAAGTGCGCCGGGAAAACCGCTGGTGAAACCGCTGGATTTAAAAAAGATGAAAAGCGCCGAAGATAATTATTTCTATGCGACCTCTGACGGAAGCTCCTCTATCAAAAGCCCTCATGAGAGAGATGCGACCCTAAGAAGGCTCAAAGAGGGTGACGCGACGCAGCGACAGATGGGTGCTAGCCTGGACGGAGGTACGAACCTGGAGATTTGGCTGTAGATTTAATGGAGAAAGTGGGGAAATTAAGGAAACTGTTGAATGCACGCGAATTAGTCGACAGTCGAATCCTGGTTGTTTAGTGTTGCTCACAATCGTTCGTTGTTTAAGTTTTCTGATTTATTTTTCAAGGTTGGTGGGCTGCTTGCGATTTTTAGCAGGGTTTTATTCTCATATTAACTTTATTAATTTGTATAATTGGGGATCGTCTCGTATACGTGGTGAGAGAAACCTATTAATGTGCTGTGTTCACTTTCTTCGAAAAATGTTTCATTGCGCCCATAAAATCAAAAAAGACGGTTGTTTCCGATATCTTTATGCAGTCCTCTTTAGTCTGAATGCTAATCGATTTCTTTAGACACAGTGGACAGCCACCTGAGTCCCACATCACCTAGTTCCACCATGGGCGACAGCGGTTCCAACGACATGGATTGGCAGGCGCTGGGTGAGGTTTGATTTAATCAAAAATTAAATTGTGGCATTGCAAAATGAAAAACACTTGTAAAAATGTGCATATGCCAACAGCGCTGCGTGCGTCCCTTGCCCAAGTGGTGCACCGTGGTGGGTCTCGAACCCCCGACCGTGCGATCTATAGCGCGCGCGGAAACGACGCCCTAGACCACCTGGACACTCGGCCTCGCTTTCAGAGCGCCTGTGCGGGGAGGCGGCTCTAGTGAGGCGGCGTCTTTCGCCTGGGGGTGGCGGCGCCAGCGGCCCTGGGGGTCGGTCCGAGGTGGAGTTGCGCTTCCTGCAGCAGCTGTTCGTCGAGGCCAACTGCCTCGAGTGGACGGTGCTGCTGTGTCTGGTGCTGGGCGACGTGGTGGGCCTGGTCAGGGCGCTGACGGCTGGCAGTTTGGGCCGGGCGCCAAAGGACACCCCGCTCAGACTACTGGAGGGTCTGAGGGCGCTCGAGGCGTGGGCGGAGGCGCAATGGTGGGTGGCGTTTGAGAGTTGGTACAGTGGGAGATTGAGTGAGTGAGTGTGCGTGCGTGTGTGTGTGTGTGTGTGTGTGTGTGTGTGTGTGTGTGTGTGTGTGTGTGTGTGTGTGTGTGTGTGTGTGTGCCAGTGCGCGCGTGCCGATATGTGCGTGCGTGCATCCGTACCGATGCGGTACGGGATAGCGTATGGCCTAGCGGTAGAGAATCGGCCTCCTGCGCGCATGGTCCCGGGTTCGATTCTTGAGGGATCCACTAGATCGAGGACTTCCCCCTCTCAATGGATTTTCTCGTGCCGTCGCTGCCCTAGATTACAGATGGCGTTCTTCCGAATGTCTTTGGCTAATTGTGTGGCTCTAGACGGAAAGGCGTCATGGAGATGGGTGTGCTATATGGGCCGCCTATATTGGCGGCCTCCTAGCGTTGCGTCTAATCCAACAGCGTGCGTGCGTGCGTGCGTCCATGCATCTGTGCCAGTGCGGGTCGATCCGTTCAAGTACGTATGTGCGTCCCGTCCTCTGCAGCGCCGGCTACAAGCCGATTCTGCAGGCCGCCCGTCGGCACGCCGCCGCCGTCCAGCCCGCAACTTCTAATCAGGTGATTATGTCCGAACTACTGTAAGCCCGCTAATTAGCCCCCATGATTGTACTTGGTGGTTCAGTTTGGGCGGGGGGCGGGGCTTAAAAAAAGTGAAAGGCCCCATGGAGGGAGGGAGCTAATATTAGGTATCGTTCCTCCGAATAAAGCAATATGTAACTGAATTCTACCGTAAACCCTATGATTAGCCCCCTATAATTATACACCCTCCTAGAGCTCGAATGAAACAATTAGCCCTCTGGGGCTAATTATACGGTTTACGGTATGCACCATACCTGTAACTGGGGTGGGGTTTGGGGGGGTTGCCTCCCCCCAGGTGCTGAGTTTGACCCTGCCCACACCCTCTCCAACCCTCCCCCATGTTGTCCTGAACCCCCACTCAGCCCCCCAGACTTTTTTGTAAACTTTACTACTCACTTTAATGAAAAATAAGTGCGTTTTGTACAGTGTTTTTGAGCAAAAGTCGACCCAAAAGTGCCTATATTGCGTTATTTACAGTGTATGTTGACCAAAAAGTACCTACTTTTACGTTTTTACAGTGTATTTTTAACTAAAAATCGACCAAAAATTTGTCTATTTTTCTTTCCAGGCCCCTCCCCCCCTCCTCCAGTTTTCACCCCACCCCCTCCAGAAAGTGCTCGAACCCCCCCCCCAGTTCAATTCCCGGTTACAGGTATGGTATGCACCGCCCCATGTACCCCGCGTACACGCGTTCCGTGAACGGTATCGGCTCGGCCACCAATAAAAGAACTACTTTTTAAAGTAATTCCCGCTTAGGCGCAGCCGCCACCACCTCAGGGCAGTGGCTCGATTGCCATCGCCGACTCTGTGACGGTGCCACTGGCGGACCCCTCTCCCGAAAGCGACCCTTCGAACTGTCAAAAAATGGCCAAAACTGGCAATAAAACTGAAAGCAAAGACAGTAGTTACGTCGCTGTTTCACCCGAAATTCGGACCGCTTACGACGCCGCTTACGACTACGACAATGTCATAAGCGCACTCAGCCCCCAAGAGGAGGGCGGCTGCGTGGTGCAGTGAAGATGAGATTGTGCTGATTTTTTTGGTTGTTTTATTCTGGAAATTCGGGGAATGGTGGTAAAATTGCGCGGTTGTTTCTCGCGACTTCTGGTGTTTCGAGTATATCTACAGGAATTTGATTTGAAAACCATGTCTTATCAGGGTGTACGCGTCAGCGTACAACCCAAATATGTGACGACTTGCGCGCGCGAGAATTCGGATTTTTGATCGCCTATAACTTTTGATTGGCTGAACCGATTTTGGCGCGTTATGGGTCAAAAGAAGCGCACTCATCGGGGGACCGTAGGGGCCACAGCGCGTTGCAGTATTGCTGCGCGTTAAAGGGGTACGCCCGAAAATGTTTCCGAAAAGTGTCTTTTTTTTCGTGTTCTCCTCCCAGTTTTTGGAGCGCCACTCGCTAGTGCCGTGGGCAATTGGAATGAAACTTGGCATGTGTAAGCGACCCATGATGGCAATTTTGCGTACCAAAGGAATCGTCTCTGCGTCCTACCAAACTCGAGATATCGCCGATTATACGCGTTTTTTCGGATCGTTTTTTTGGGGTGGTTTCTACCAAGAGTAAATCTCAAAAAAGTGCCTAATTAACCCCCAATTTTTTTTTGATTTTTTTGAACAGTTGCTTATGGAAATTTTATGCCAAGTCACTGAACCTAAAACTTCGCCCCCGATAATGAGTTATTAGCAATTAAAAATATCGGCCAAAAAGTTTGTCCTTAATAGGCGCGCTAACGGCTTATCACAGAGCTTTGCTATAAAGGACAAAGTTGTTCGGCATGACCTGGAATAGACCCCTTTTGACAATTGGACCAAATTGAACGCACCAAAATGCCTCTCCCCATTATACTGAAAACGAAAAATGGCGATATTTCGGTGTGGTTACGTCGGAGGGCATTAACATCAATAATAAAGTTGATTGCCCTTCGATGGCGAACATTTCATTCCTTGAAGTCAACACGATCCGACGCACCAAAATATTTTCACATCCGGAATAATCGATAAATATCGATATGAGTAGGTCGGATCACTTTGGCTAAAACACGGAAGTTGACCGCCTGCACGTGTAGATTATTTTGATTCTTTACACCACTATGCTCCGACGAACCAATATGGCACTGCAGATGTGCACGCACGCACGCACACTATCAAATCGGCTGCTTCAAAAAATAACTGGATGTGGGTACATCGCATCACTTCAGCTAAAACACAAAAGTTGACCGCCTAGTCATAGCGATCATTTTCATTCTTTACATCACTATGCTACGATGCAGCAATATAGCACAACTGCCCGTGCACGCACGCACGCACTCGCACACACACACAATTATCCGCAGTGGCTTCTGTTTGTAGCTTTCTGCATGCTGTGCCATTTGCTGATAGGTCATCCTGCTTTGTATCATTTGCATGACAATTAGTTGTGCACAACTTTGGTCAATGAAAAATACATTCGTACCTATTTTCAATCCACATGCTCACATTCTATACGATGAGTGTCTCCTACTGCACTCAAGGGATTCTACCAAGCATGCTACATATGTCATACATGGTACATATGTCGTGCATGCGTGCGTGCATACGTGCATGCATGTGTGCATGCGTGCCTGCGTGCGTACGTGCATGCATGTGTGCGTGCGTGCCTGCGTGCATGCGTGTGCCTGTATAGGTTTTACGCATCGATGTTTGTCTTACGAAAAAACACTGTATTAAGGAAAAATTTGCAGGCGGCTGCAAAAAAAGGTGAATATGTGACGCTCTTTTGTTGGAGCCCAGTTTGAAAAAGAGGGGTATCAATTAAGGCATGCCTCATTTATGTATAGCCACTTATGCTTTGCAGCTGATCAACTTCAGTTTGAACAAACTGTGTATAAAAAACCGAACCAAACGCAGCAACACGTCACATATTCGGCATTTTTTTGTGTGAGCTATCTCACTCACCCAAAATGCAACAGCAATCCTTTCACATCTCATCTATCTCTGGTCATTACCATCGACCTGGCACAGCCAAAGTTCCTACATAAATAATTAAGGAAAAATTTGCAGGCAGCTGCAAAAAAGGTGAATATGTGACTTCCATAGACAGAAGTTGAGCTTGAAAAGAAAAAAAATGGTATTCGCGCATTGCTGAAGTCCACTTTGAAAAAAAGATTGTATAAGAGCATTGCAGTGGAGTCCACTTCGAAAAACGATTGTACAACAGCATTGCAGTTGACGTGGAGTCCACTTTGAAAAACGATTGTATAAGAACATACAATGGTATGAACCACCAATTTGCTTGTCACATATTCGGCGTTTTTAGCGCGAGCTATTTTGGCATATTTCATTTACAACAGTCATTCTAGCGACATCGCTGTTGCCCAGCTAAAAGTAACACACACCACTGCCCTACGCACGTTGCAGGTAGAACTAAAAACCATAAGTGAAACAGGATTCTTGGTGTGGTGTCAATGCTGCTGATTACGGATTTTCGATGGACAGCTAAATGATAAGTTCGGTACGCTAATGTAGATTGTGTTTGTAGAACAGCTCCTTAAATTATACCTGAAGTGCCTGTTGTGTATACTCTCCATCCATTAACACAACAAATTTCTGTTACTGTGATACAAAAATCAGTTATCCCAATTCCAGACTGCACGTATGTTTGCAGAATAGAACAATAATTTGTAGGTATCGTAATTCGAACTGTGGTAGAATCAAAATGTTCTATTCATTGGATCGTCATTTCCAACTTACAAAATATTTCGGTGTCTATGTATGTACGTGCGTGCGTGCGTGTGCACGCGCGTGTGAGTGCGTGTGTAGATAGGTATGCACTTTTCCTGGTATGCTAAGTGCCACTGAATTCTGTCATCATGTAGCGAGCGCTAAAACGCCGAATATGTGACAAGCAAATTGGTGGTTCATACCATTGTATGTTCTTATACAATCGTTTTTCAAAGTGGACTCCACGTCAACTGCAATGCTGTTGTACAATCGTTTTTCGAAGTGGACTCCACTGCAATGCTCTTATACAATCTTTTTTCAAAGTGGACTTCAGCAATGCGCGAATACCATTTTTTTTCTTTTCAAGCTCAACTTCTGTCTATGGAAGTCACATATTCACCTTTTTTGCAGCTGCCGGCAAATTTTTCCTTAATACAGTGTTTTTTCGTATTGATATGAACAAAATATGCACCCACGCGTGCATGGATTTCAGGTGCCAACAAGGGGCAGTGAGTTTCCCTACCGCAATAGCATACATCCAGGTGTTTTAAGTGGGGGGGGGGACGTCGGAGACCATTCTGGGGGTAAGCAGATTTGAAGGGCGTGCGTGCGTGCGTGCGTGCGTGCGTGCGTGCGTGCGTGCGTGCGAGAGTGCGGGCGTGCGTGCGTGCGTGCGTGCGTGCGTGCGTGCGTGCGTGCGTGCGTGCGTGCGTGCGTGCGAGAGTGCATGTGTGCATCGGTGTGTGTGTGCGAGAGTGTGTGCATGTGAGAGTGCGGGCGTGCGTGCGTGCGTGCATCAGTGTGTGCGTGCGAGAGTGTGGGGACGTTCGTGCATGCGTGCGAGAGTGCGGGCGTGCGTGCGAGAGTGTGAACGTGCGTCGGTGCGTGCGTGCGTGCGTGCGTGCGCGCGCCCGCGCGCGCGCCTTGTGAGGTTGCACATGAGAGTGCACATCCCAAAGTAAGCCAAAAAAATAATAATTTAACAAATAAAAAGAAAAACGAAAAAACTGAAAAAAATGTAGAGTGAGTGAGTCGTGGGAACAACATGGGTTAGGCAGGAAAGGACACTGGGGTAACACAGTATTGATTTGGTTTTCAGGAGATGGCAGAGACGCCAGCGGGAGTCGAACCCGCGACCTCTCGATTGGTTGCCCA